>WAAG01075470.1:160702-222930 GCA_013390105.1 Tichodroma muraria | reverse complement strand
CCCTTCCCCTTCCCCTTCCCCTTCCCCTTCTCTCTTGACTACAAAATGGGGTGATGATGTCTGTCCACATTGGACCAGTGATATACAGTAGCCAGAAAAAAAACTGTGTGAGGCCTAAGCTCACCTTTCCTTGCAGCTTCTGTTTGTTTCACAAATAACTACAGCTAAACTAATAAACTAGAAATTAAATATTTCCTATGGAAATATTTAAAAAAGGAGTGTGTGGTGGTGCTTTTCCCTGTAGTTAGCTGGTGAAAGCATTACTAGGTGAGGCTCAAGACCCAGTGTCAAATCACTTCTCTGTGTTCAGAAGCAGACTCTGGATTTAAATGTCTCTGATGACACAGAAGATGACTCTGATGACACTTGGCCTTGCCAGGTGACTGTAGGCTGTTTCATGAGGGGTTTCTCTGCCTTTCTAGCTAAGTCCTTGTGGATGTGGGTGCAGTCAGTGGGGACAATCTGTCACCAATCTGAGAAATGACGAGGCTATCTCAGGTGTGCTGGAACAGCTGTCACTGGGCAGTCATGCCATTGCAAAACACTCTGTTCAGCTGTGCATGCCTTATTCATAAGAAGATGTTCCTTTTCCTCTAATTACCTCGGTGCTGTTGTTACCCCCAAGCACGCTGGAACTCTATTAAGTAGTAATAACTACTGATACTTGTGGGAGAAATAAGTGTTAATATGTAGCTCGTTAGGAGAGCTCCAGGAGGAGTACAGAAAGGGATTTTTTGTCTTGTACAAAGCATAAAGCTCCCATGGCTGAGTCTGAGTGAAGGCTCACTGGCAGGAGGATTGCACTCAGAAGACAAAGGAGTTTGGTCCTGGGAATTGAGCTCTGTCAGGTCAGAGACTGGGAGAGCAGTACTGACAAGCTGAGCCTCTGTAGTTTGTTTCATTTTTGTGTTTATTGTGGTTTGCTTGATATCTGTATCAGATGTGGCCAGCAGAACTAGGGAAGTGATCCTTCCTCCGTACTCAGCTTTGGTGAGGCCACACCTCGAGTCCTCTGTTCAGTTCTGGGCCCCTCAGTTCAGAAGGACACTGAGGTGCTGGGGTGGGTCCAGAGAAGGGCAGTGAAGCTGATGAGGGTTCTGGAGCACAAGTCCTGTGAGGAGCAGCTGGGGGTGTTTATCCTGGAGAAGAGGAGGCTCAGGGATGACTTTGCCACTCTGCACAACTCCCTGACAGGAACTGTAGCCAGGTGGGAATCGGTCTCTTCTGCCCCGTAACTAGCGATGGGGTGAGAGGATGTAGTCTTAAACTGCACAAGGTTGGACATCAGGAAGAATTCCTTCGGAGCAAGGGTGCCTAGCCATTGGCATGGGCTGCTCGGGGAGATGTGGATTACTGTCCCTGGAGGTGTTTAAGGAAAGGCTGGCTGTGGCACTCAGTGCCACGGTCTGGCTGACATCAGGGAGTTTGGTCATAGGTTGGACACAATGATTTCAGAGGCCTTTCCCGACCTGATTGATTCTGTGATATCCAGAATTTTTTCAGACCAAACAGAAGATGCAAACTGGAGTTGAGTGAAGCCCTTGGTGCGGCTAGGAATATATGGAAATGAGCTGTAGTGGTCAGGATGGGCTGTATCACTTCAACCTGCTTTGAGTGCCACACCTCAGACCTTTTTTCTGGGCCACGAGGAGCCTTGTGTCTCCCCATTATGCTGAGGCAGCAAAAGGAAAAGCTGAGCGAGCTGCACCTTTCACAACACAGTTGCATGGCGAGGTGTTTCTGGGAAAGAACACAGTGGGATGCTCGTGTTGCCAGCTGGACCTCTTGGGTTTTCTTTCTGCTTTTTCCCTTGCTGCTGCTGAGGGCTCTAGTCATGTGGTTTTCCACCACTGTGAGAATTGCCTTGGGTGCTGCTTGGAGTCTGAGTCTCCAGCACCACTTGTCCAGGCCGCCATCCGTGGCCTTCCAGGGCTCGCTCCCTCCTTCTGGGCAGCCTGTGAGAGTGTGTGCTATCCTGTGAGGGTAACATGGATGGTGCACTCTCAACAGCAGCTTCTTAAGGTGTAACTTTAGGGTTTTCTAACTACACACCTGATCCTCCTGCTCCTTTTGCCCTACTTTAAGAGAAGAGCAGGCTCTTGTACTGCTGTCCATCCAGGTGATGTTCTTGCTGAGGCTTGCTCTAGTCTGTGGCATTAAAAAACTAGAAAGGACATATCCTGTTATCACTGTGCTGTGGCAAGAACACAGTTGTATTCATGTAGAACCAGTGCAGTCTGTTTGTAAGACATGATATAATTGAAAAGTCTGGCTCATTTCCCACGGCAAACATTGTTAATCCCCACTAGCTAGGATTAGTCACCACTCCTTACAAGCCTTGACACAAATCTAGCAAGTTATTCAGTTAATCCGCACTTACAGGATAAATATTGCATCCTATGGGAAATTAGGCAGTGTCTTCTTCCTCTCCTATTGTGCAGTGATGCATTGTGTCCTTTACACCTGAAGGTGGAAGGGAAAAATGCAATAACGTGTGATAGATGTTAGCAGACACCTGCTATCACAATGCAGCTGGATCAGCAGGGAAATTTAGTACAGAATAGCTTGCTGAAACCAGGCAGTGGATATAAACAGCATCTTTGTGCTCTTGGTGGCACTGCAGAATTTTCCCATGGTACAACAATGAGCACTCGATGCCTCACAGCTGCAGGACTCTTCTAAGAGTCCCATCTTCCTTTTTTGCTGGGGGTTTTCTCCTTGTGTGATCTCAAGCTGTATCTGCAAGTCCTTTGGAGCTGGGTGGTGCATTTCCCATCAAACTAAGGCCTCTCAGAGGAAGGCGTTTCAGGCTCTAAACATTTGCAGTATCCAAAGTGCAGCTCTAAGTTTCCTCATAGGCAATCTCCAAAACAGCAAGGTCTTACTGAGTGGGTGGCCTGAGGTCCCGTTTGTCTGGACAAAATAGCTGAGTGGATCTGCAGAGGCCAAGTTTCCAGTTCTTGGGCAATTTAGCCAGGGAAGCTGGCTTGAAGAAGAGAACCAAGGAAGTTTGGAGACTTCAGTTCAGCAGCCCTGCCAGGGAGTTTCTTTCAAGCCTGCACATTGCAGCTGTCCAGTGAAACCAAGGCCACCAGTGGGCACAAGAAGGGAAAGAAGGTGCCTTTTGGCTGGGGAGGTCTTGATTTGTGAGGAGTTCTGGAAATTTCTGATTCCAATATTGTTTGATCCAAAACCTTTTAAAAATAAATTACAATTACTGACGTATTCTCCCAGACATTTAACTCTCCCAGTGCTTTAGAACAACATAAATTCCATTTTATCTTGGGTAAATAAGTAATTACATAAATGAATGGGTGTTTCTTCACCTCATTGATTTATCATCTCATTGGACTGAGTAATGTTTTCAAGGATTTTAAGTGTAAATTTCACTCCCAGTCAGCAACATGGGTTTGTAAATCTTAAGTAAGGTGCTTTTGAAAAGAGAGGACTCATGCTAAGAGCTTTTTCTGCTTTGAAAATCTGTCTGGTTGCTTATCCCCATTACTGTGTGACTAAGTTTCCTTAAATCTGATAACGAATTATGTTCCCTCTTGCCCCATTCAAAAGCTGCTGTAGTAACCATGTGTGTGACCAGCTCTGACTCCCCAGCATCTTGCCTGAGTGAGTGCTGGCTGCTGGGAGAAGCCTGGCATGGGTTTTGTAACATATCATCACATCTGGTGATGTTTGTCTTGTCCTTGCCCTTTGCTTTTTAGCGTTGGTTGTCTGCCTAGGAAAATTTAGGATTCATTTCCATCTTATCATGGACTTAAAGGGCTAAAATAGTTCTAGACATGATACTGGAGTTTAAAACAATTTTACTGCTCTAAGTTGTGAGTCCAGTGGAACTGGACTCGTTTTAACACCTTACTTGTGCCTACTGATCGTGGATGTGGTGAGGACTCGTTGTCACACTTGGTATTTGCTCAGAAGCTCTCCTGCCTGCCGTCCGGATTTTTACATACTTACTACGTTTCCATCATGTTTCCTCAAGACAGGTCAGTCCTGCAGGAAGGAGGCACTCGGCTCACCAGTCAGGTCCACAGGCTGTGATGTTCCTGTGCTTTCCAAGGACATCTCTCCAGTCTGATAAGCCCTGCTGGCAGGGCTCTCCCTGACTGTGCCCTGCAGCTCCTGGAGGCAGGAGCTGGTGCTCCTTTGATGCCTGGAGATGACCGGGGGGACGTTGCAGATTGGTTGAGATAAATCACCGAGACAATTGGAAACTGCCAGCAGTATTTTTCTCCCCTCTGTCCACATCTAGAATTTACACAAGAAGGTCATGTTACTGTTGTTTCCTCTTCCACATTCCCTGTCAGACAAGGTCATTTTCGACGGCAATGACCAGTTAAGCTTTAATTCTGCAGCCATGGAAAATGATTATCAAAAGGGACAAGCTTCAAAGTAGATGATTAACTGGCACATCCGACCACTGGTTACAGTTTAACAGGATCCTTTTGCACAACTCCCTTCAGCTGCAGTGAACTTGAACTCATATGAAAATGAGTGAGGTGTAAGGGTGACTCTCCCTCGCAATGTGGCTTGATAAATGCTGGCTGAATAAATACATGGTGAGAGAGAGGGCAGAGTCCCCACAGAACAAACTTCTTGGAGCTCTCCTTGGGAGCTGAGATTTGGCTTCTGCTCTTAGCCCTTTTTGGCTGCTGGTGTAATTCACTTTGTTTTCTGTTGCCAGGGTTGTGAGAAACATAGCACAGTCTCAGTTGTGCTGAGATAGGTACAGCCTGTCACAATTCTGGACTAGTGATGGCACCAAGGTGGATTAAAGCCAACCCCACTTCTGTGTTGGCTCAGGTTCTGGAGTACCTAAGAGCCAGGCCAGGTTTGTGTGAGATGTAAATCATCAAAGAAGGAAGAGCACAGATGTACACCCATGCCTGGAGGAGCAAAAGGAAGGATGGGTTATCCTAACATGGCCTAAATTGATCCTTCTACTGCTGTGTTTTGGCAATGCTGTTTCCTGAAAGAAAATGTTGTAAGGCTGTGCCTTGTTTTGGTGCAGAGTGTGTATACAATGTTTATAGTCCTCCTATCTGAATCAGCTGCAGGGTTTGAACATTACAATTTTAATACAGGGGGAAAAGAAGGCTGACAAATCAAGAAGGAGCACAGGTATGAACTGAAACCTTAAGAAAAGAAAGATTATTAGTCGCAAGGGGTGCTTTTTTAGCAACTTGATTAGTTGCTTCAGGCAATTGCATCAGGCATTGCCTTCTGGCTTCCCTTCACCATGACTAAAAGGTGCATTGGGGAACCTCAAACCATCTTGCCCCAACCTGAAATGCAGCACGCTGATGTGGTTAAAGCCATTCAGATCCAAATCATTATCTGCCAGTCACTGGTTATCACAGGCACTGACATCTGGGGAGCTCTGCCTACCTGTGTCAGCAGAGCCTCTGGCACAGATTATACCCCCTTGTTGAAAAAATCATCCAAAATTACTTTTTTCACACTATCCTGAGCCACTAACCACCCTGCTTGTGGGTATCCAGCCAAACTCCTGCGCCACTGGCACAGATGTGTCTAGGCTGGCTGAGGCTGTCCCTGTTTGACTGCAGTCTAGTCCAGAGTCCATCTGCTTACATAAGAAATAAGCAGAATTTGCCTTGCTGGTGGTTCTGGGGGAGGCAGAGGCAGGTATGCATCTCCATCCTGGCATCATTCCCCAAACTCAGTTGTCTTGTCTTCCCTGAATGACCCCTTTCAGCTTGCCTACAGCTGAGGGCAGAAGTTGGCCTTCACTTTGCTTTATTTATGGCAGCTTCATTTTTGTTCTGTTTCCCCTATTAGTAGTAAGGAATGAGTTCTGTTCTTGGCTTAATCAGGGTAACTGTGAGCAGGCTCACGCCTGTGCACTTGGAGGCTGTTTTTAAAAGCTGGCTGCTATCAGTGTTATGGTGTAAAGCTGACAAATCTTTAAAGAGAAGGTCACAGGGCTGCCTGCAGAGGCCTGACATTACCTTCTACTGACAGTGATGGAAACTGGTGGTGTATGTCTCTGTGGTATCAAAGAATGATATCTAAAATTCACCCCTGCCTAAAGGACTAATCTCCTAAAGTCCTTCTGAATGGCTTCTGTGCAGGGCTAGAGCAGGGCAGGCATTTACATTTGTCCCACTGGCTGTGCCTGCCCTCCCCTTCCCCACGAGCAGCTTTGAGGCAGAGCTTTGACAGCTTTTTATGCACAGCTCAGAGACCAAAGCAAACTGGTGTCTCTGCTGGACAGCTGTTAATTGAGATCTGCAGAACTGAAAGCCTCTGGCAGTCAAAAATCAGGTTATAAAGGGTTTTTCCCTTTTTCTTTCTAGCCACATGAGTGGAAACTGAGATCCTCGCTTAGTGATGTGATCCCCATTCCCAGTTCTTATAATGAAGTTTCAGATGTTTGGATGCAGGAGCAGAGGAGCCAGCACTGGCAAACACCTGGCTCCTGTTGGAGGTGCTGTCCTTGCCCTGGTGAAGGCAGGCTCGAGTGTGGGACCTGTGCAGTTACACTCCACTTGCAAGTTCCTTGCCTTCGCTGTCTGCTGTTCCAGTTGTGTAACTGTTTGTGAGGGGTTGTCCAGAGGTTTATGTCTGGTAAAACTTGTCCATAAAATGCAAGATGTTGAAAACAGGGAAGCAGAGGCCTGTTTCTAATAGTGCCAACAAGACAAGATTTCTGGGAAGAATATCTGAGAATAAATCAGCTGCTACATCTGGGGACAAAGCTGACAAGAAGTGGCCCTGGAGATCTTTTTCAGGTCTGAAATAGGAGCTGATAAAGTTTAGGGAGGTGTTAAGTGGTTAGCCATCCTTGGGCCACTGTGGCTACGACAACACTGCTATAACAACAGCAGCAGAGGCATTTGCTAACATCTTTCTCTGTAACTCCACTGGGATCCATTGGTCCCCTTGTTTCCCTGCTCTCATCAGCCTTCTACTTTTTAAAAGGCAGAATACTCATATAAAGACATTAAAAAAAAGAAAAAAAATCGAGAATTTATTTTACATGACAGACGTTGCTGTCAAATTTAGGAAAATGGCCAAAAGGCTAGCAGAACTGAAGAACAATTGAATACAAACATTTTCCAGTGCCAACTGATCTACTGTGCTCTAGAATGATATTTTCAGAGCAGCTTTTTCTATGCCTGAGCAAGAGAGAGGATTCATCAAGGTGCCCAGGAGAATGCCAGTGAGAGCAGTGGCCTCATGCTCCAGTAGTCAGTACCTGTTGGATTATGCATTTTCCACAATGATTATCTATGTCCTCTCTTTTGTTGTTCCTGCTTGGGTGAAGCAGGTGTTGTTCCTGCTTGGGTGCACTGTAACTTCTCCCTGTTGGGAGCAAGGACCTGTTTACATTATATCAAATGATTCCTTAATAGAGGACTAGATTTGGTGAATTTATGTGATATGCAATAGCTTTGAGCCCTCTCCATCCTCCTCATCTCCATCCCTCTTTGAGCCCTTCTCCTCAGCTTAGCTAAGACATTGCACCAGCTGACAGTGCCCAAGACTGTGTAGGAAGCTGGAAGCTGGTGGTCCCAGCTGGGAGGCTGTTTCCCACAAAACTGGGGAGGGTCAAAATTTGCAGAGCCTTAAGGACCAGATCGTTGCTCCACTTTTCCACAAACTGAGGCTGGTTTGATGCATGCTGAGGAGCTGGGTCAGAGCTGGGCTTTGTAAACAGGTGTGAAGCCACTGCCTGAATGGCTTTGCACCTGATTACACCAGGGGAGGCTTGGCTTGACTCTCCTCCCATTTCCTCCTCATTTGACTGCAAGGTTAAAAGTAGTGTTTGCTTTTGTGGCACTGGCCTGATTTCACCGGTTTATACTGCAGACTATTAGTGGGAAGTACCCAGGCACTGAAATGTTAATGGTAAATATTTCAATTAGCATGTTTTCATGTTTTATTGTCTTGTTTTGTTAGGCTTGTGCAGTTTGTAAAGGGCTGGGAGGATTCCATGAGCAGGAACATACTGTGAGTCTGTATTGTTGCATACCTTCTAGTGTCAGCCTCAAGGAAACCACAACTGCACTTCTGTTCTTTAAGGACAAGGGCAAAGAATCAGCCCCCTAGAAAAACTCAGGAAAGCATTAAATAAGCTTTTTCTACATTTAATAAGGGAACTGCAAGGAGGTAATTCATAAGTGTGACAGACATGGCCTATAGCCTGTGCCAGCAGCCCCCAGGTGCCAGCAGTGCTGAGGGGGGCAAGGTGGGTTGGATGTTTGTGCTCATGCCAGAGGTCTGTCCTTTCCACGAGGAGGTGGTAGAAGGGGGTTGAGGAGACTGCAAGAGGGATTAGAGGGTTACAAACAAGCTGATAAAACTTAGAGGAGAAAAGCGAGTCTCAAGCAACAGCAAATGAAGACAAAAGCAACAAGACCTACCTGAGAAAGCCACACGGAATCATTTCTGACAGCATTTCTGGGGGACACTGATTCTGCCTTTAACAAAGCTCTGATCACAATATTTTGCAAAGACTTTCACGGGACAACACAGCTTAGTATTGCTTACTAATATTTGCTTAGTATTGCAACAAAACTGAGCTTCGAAACGCTCTGTGCAGCCTCTCTGTTGGCAACCACATCCTCCCAATCAGTAACATAGTCCGTCAGCCTTCTAGAAGCACTTACTAGTTTGGGCACAATCAACCCTGTTCAAATGCAGTCCCAGAGTGTTGCAAGTTTAATGGAAATTGGTCCATCCCCAGCTGGTGTGAACTGAACCTCTGCTGGTGTCAGTGGGTTGTGTTGATTTGAATGAATTCAGGATCTAGTAGTAAAGTTCTTAAAAACCTGTTCTAGGAGATGCTGTTGGTAACGTAGGACTGTATTTCTATCTTGCCTATACATTCAGAGCTGACTTCTGTAAGTACACAGGTGACTAAATCCTATAGGAACAGCAGTGTGCAATTCCCAGCTCCTTGTGGCCCCTGTGTGGTCCCTTCACCACTGATGGCTCTGAGAGCTCACAGCTTAGCCAAGGCTGCCCCTGGAGCAGGAACAGCCCACACCTGGCAAGAAAGTGGGGCTTGAGAAACGTCAGCCCTTTTCTTGCAAGCAAAATGGATGGTAGGCAGGTGTTTTAAGATGTGAGTTCATCTCATGCAACATCTACTGAGGGTGAGTGGTGCAGCTCTGGCTGTTTAGTTATTAGGAGGTGTTTAAGGAAAGGCTGGCTGCCCATGGCAGGTGGGCTGGAACTAAATCACCTTTAGTATCCCGTTTAACCCAAGCCATTCTGTGGTTCTGTAATTATCCTGACTGTGTTGGTGGAGTGAGTTTCTGTCTCTTAGGATCAAGCTCCGAGGTAATTACAGCATCACTGACCCCAGAACTCTTGCAGCCTGTGCTTGTGCATGGTCTCAGGACAAGGGGAAAAGAGGCACTGGAAGTCTTAGCTTTCCCTCAGGTACCTAACCCAGATTGGATGAGAGACCTCAGTGCATTGAAGCACAAGAATTTGTCTAGAAGAAACCAACATCAATAAGGCTCTTGGTGGTGGTATAAAGAGGTAGCTTTGAAGGTAGGATTTTATCTTCCAAAGAGTGTGTGGGGAGGAGGAAGCAAATGGCTGTGAAGGATGGATGTAATGAGAAGCCTTTGTATTTTCAGTCTTTCCATTTTATTGCTTTATTATCTGTCTGGAAGTTGATGGAGAAATACAGAAACCAAATAGTTGTTTGTTTTAAAAGTATTTTAGTCCTTAGCTCGAAGGTTGGGAGAGCCCTATATTGGCATTAAGCCACATGTTTTAGTTTGTTTTTTCTCTAGGTGTCAAGGAAGGTTAATTTTCTTTTATTTTTTTATTTTTTTAATTTTCCTTACTGAGCTGAGACTTGTTGGAAAAATTCCTCCAAAATGAAACTCCCTTGGGCTTGGCAGAGTTACCCTGGAATAAACTCTGTTTGTGGTATATGGGACATTGGGCAAAATATATGCCAGGCCCTTTGCAGTGGTCTCTCTGTTGTGTCTTGCCAACCACACAGGGATTTCACAATTATTGCAGCGTGGAAATGATCCAACAAAATGTATTGTATAAAGCTTTACAAAGACAAGGGACTACAAGAAGGGCAATGCACTCAGAAGCCTGAATGTTGGGCATAGAGAGCACCAGGTTTATCTCCACAGAACAAAGTTCTGCCACAAAACCTGTGTGCATCAGCACAAATGACAACAGGGGTACAAGAGCCCTCTAGGTCTGGCCAGAAATCTCAGTAGTCCAGGCAGTATTTTCTTTTAAACTTCTCATAAGAACATATCCTGCCCTGCTGTTACTGCTGTAGGAATTGCTGGGTTTAAAACTCTAATTTGCTAATGAACCATGGCACTGTTTTGGGTCAGCCTGAGTGTTAGCTCTCCAAATCTGTTCTGTGAGAAGAATGAAAAAAAAAAAAGAAAAGTTTAGATTGGAGTTGAACAAAATAGTTTAATTAAACAGCCATTACTGGGGCTAACAACTCCTTGTTCCTTTTTCTTCTGGAAACCAGGCTTGGTGCGTGGTGAAGAGAAGCCCCCTTTTCTATTTGGAAGAAATGTGGTATAGCAATATTGAATTTGAGGCCATTTCTTTCTTTCCATTGCTTTGTTGGGCAAGTGAAAATACTGTCAGGGTCATGTACTTTGTCTTCTGAGGGGCACATGTTCTGCTCTACCATCATTTCTTTATGCCAGACAAATTCTTCTAATAGATGACCCCAAGCTGAAATAGTCTGGGTATCGAAACTCCTGTTAATATACAGAGAGTGCTTCTTTATGTTCAAATATTTGAAGAATGGGTTTCAAGAGGGGTTTTACAATGAGGGTGGTGAGGCACTGGCCCAGGGTGCCCAGAGAAGCTGTGGCTGCCCCATCCCTGGGAGTGTCCAAGGCCAGGTTGGACACAACAACCTGATCAGGACAACCTGGTGTAGCAGAAGGTGTCCCTGCCCAGGGCAGGGGGTTGGACTAGATGACCTTTAAAAGGTTGCTTCCAACCCAAGCTATTTTATGATTCTATGATATCAACTTATCACCTAGTTAAGATAAGACACAAAAGAGCAACTCTGCCAAGGGAAATGAGATTCCTATGCCACTAACAAAATATTATCTTGTGTGAACCAGACAAAACAAGGGCTCAGAACCTCCCCATTCAACCCAACTACAGCTGTTTCAAAGCAGATCCAACTACAAAGAGCTTTTCCTTTTTTCCATTTCCCCTAAACAAAGCACTTATCATGGAAGTGAGGATGATAAAGAGCAGGCCATCCCATGGGCTGCTGCTAGATCAAACCTGGTGGGAAACCAAACTTCCGGCTGGCATGTGACAGTGACCAAAGGAGGCAAGACCAAAGCCTGTCTCCCAAATTTCAGCTCTGCAATCAGATCCAGGAAGAGGCTGGTTCAGAGCAATTCCGCCCTCAACACACTTTTTCCATCAGACAGCCATTTAATGGTTTTAACAACCAGAGGCTATGTCCAATGGACTTTTTCTCTGTGAATTTGTCTAGCTGGTGCAAATTCCAGTTCTGGCCTCTCTAACAGCTCTTGGCATGTGGTTGCCCAATCCCACCATACATGAAAACATACATTTTGTTAAGCTGCAGATATTGCTCCTTGTTAAGCAAACCACACCCCAAGACCTTGTTTATAACACGATGGGAGGGACCACATTTGCAGACTGTTTCATGGCAACTGAAATCATAATTAGCACAGCTATCTTCATATGTTGCAAGATAATTTCTCTTCCGGAGAGGGTGGATGTTAAAGATTATGTAAATAATCAATTAAAATGAAGGGCTTACTACTGGCTTGCTCTCTAGCTGTGGCATGGTAGACAAAATTGGACAACACACATTTTTGAGCCATCATTGTAGTTTAAATTATAAAATGGCAAAGGGGGCTTTAGAAAAGGTTCTTCTGCTGCTTTCTGGTTCACATCATTCATTTCAGAGGGAAAGGAGTCATGACTTCTCCTCAGAGGGAAAGGAGTGTGACTTCTTGAGCTGGGTGTGAACTATGCAGGTAGTTTAGTGCCAAAAAGGGAACTGTATGGTCCTTCAGTTCTCAAGCATGGCTAAGAGCAAAAGTGAGTGACAGCACAGCAGCCTGTATGGTATTTGCTATAATTATAGGCTGCCATTGTTCGTCAGACCAGGAGAAGTCAAATATTTACTGCTGGGGATAGATGGAGAAGGAGGCGGGTTTTTTGAGGGTGAGCCCAGTCCTGCCCTCTTAAACAGATTGATCTGGAAGGTGTCAGCACCTGCTCCTGCTCTTTGTCAATAGATGCAAGCAATGCAGCAATCTCGTTCAGAACTGACAGCAAATGGTTGACTTTGGAGTTTTTGTATTTTTAGCACTGCTGGTGTCAGAGATACCGGCAGCAGAATGATCCCAGTGATTCTCACTGAGTGAGAAATGATTCACGCTCTGTAAAAATAAAACTTGATGCAAGCAGTCCCATATCCACTGAAATGAGGGCTGCAGCCCCCAGACTTTTGAAAGGACCTTTCCCCCCAGTTCTTTAGAGAAGACATGCAAGTTTTCCTGTTAGTGTGGATCCCTGTTTCATGGCAGCTCTCCTGAATAGCATTTTCTGCCATCACTCTTTTGCCCTGGCCTGACCCTGAAGTTGAGCATTTAGGAGATTTGAACTCAGGTTCCATTTGATATCCCCAATACTGACATGAATTGTTCTGTTCTCCACTGCAGCCAGATGTTGGTGTCTTCAGTAAAGAAGACTGTCATAGTTAATGTTTCCCTCTGACCATTCCTCTGATGTTTAAGGGGAGAGACAGTGTGAGATTGTGATCCTGAAGTGTCTTGGCTCTGGCCATCTGCTCTGGGTGCTTTTTGAGGCACAGAGAGGGTCTATTTCCAGACAAGTAGCACTTGGTTTCAGTGGGAGAATCTGGATCTTTAGTAAAAGGTTTTACATAGACTTGATATAAAGAAGGGGGAGGGAGTGTGAGTGGGAAAAAATATTTTAGTAATGCTTGTGGTTTACAAGGTCTTATGATATTTCAACAAGTGGCATGTGCATGCCATACTGAGGCAGTTGTAGAAGCAAATTCAGAGAGTTGATACGTCTTTTAATGAATTAATTACTTGGCCTCTATAAAAGGATGCTCACAGATGTGCCAGAGGCAGATGATTTTAGTACAGAAGGCTGGTGTTGAGTCTCCATGCCTTTGGCAGTTGTTGGTCATATCTAAACCCTTCTCCTTGCAGCAACACATCTTGTGCAAGGTTGCTCTGTGAGGCTTCATACGCATAGCGGGACTGAGGAGAAGGCTTGAGGTCTTGCCCTGGGATCTGCTGGGTGAGCTTTGATGAGGAATGTAATTCTCTCACCCAGAGAGCTCTGCATCCTCACAAAAACATCTTGAGATGAGTGGGGAAGCTCACTGTATTTCCACACACAGGGAAATTCTCCCATAAGACCGAGGCTGTTCGCTCGCCCTGTGCCGGCTCCGCAGTGCAGAGCTGCTCCGTGCATGCTCCTGTGCCAGGCAGATGAAATGACTCAGCTCCGGGAACTGAAAAAATGATTCAACTAAAAGTTTAAACAAAAGTTGCAGGATGGCAAAAAAAGCCTTCTGTGGACTTTCCACTGTTCCAACAACTACTTATGACCTTTCATACCGTCAGATAAGTGGTTTATCAGACAAAAACCTGAAGCAGGAACCCAGCTTGTTAACAGAACCACTTGGGTTGCAAGTGACATTTCTTTCCTTCCCTTTACAAGCTTGATTGCCACATTTTAAATGGCAACATTTATTCTGAGAAGAGTTGACTGAGACTTTAGCCACATCATTGATTTGTGCACCAGATACTGCCAAATTGTATTTGTATTAAAGAATGAGTTGTAAGCAGGGAACTAGAAACTGTAGCTTAAAAGGTGAATATCCTCTGGATATCAAAGTTCAGATCTCAGGTCACAGCTTAAAATGAGTATTATCAAGTCCTAGGGTGTACAGGAGGGTGTCTTTTCTCCTTTTTTAATAAATTCCATTGAGTAAGGCAATACAGAGTTGGCACCTCAAGTCTCTATCCTGTTTGTTGAAAATAGGATAGAGACTTGAGGTGCATCTGCAGAGCAGCATATAACATACATAAAAGGTCCAGTTTGTCAACTGATTGATTAGATTCATTTGGCCATCTGAGGCTTTGAGTAACCTGATCTAGTGAAAGATAACTCTGTCTATCCAGGAGGGTTGGAGGGAATTATTTTTAAAGGTTCCTTCCAGCCCAAAGCATTCTGATTCCTCTTCATCAGAGGTACAGCTCCATGAGAACAAGATGATGCCAATATACGGAGCATTTTAAGGTTCTTCAGAACTGATTCAGTCCTTTGCAAAATTCCCAGACTTTGACCAGTAATCATTAGAATGGATTATATTTCCTCTCTTCTATCTCATGTAGAAAAGCAAAAACTTCAAATATGCAACAAGAGGAACAAGGAAAGCAAGGACAATGGCAACCTGCTACAGCTGTGTGCCTCAGGGAAACCTCAGAGTGCTCCCAAATCACAGATCTTGTTCCCAAACTTGAACATACGGACAGGAGTCTCTCTTGCTGAAATGGTTGTATGGTTTAGGTGGCAAGGGAGAGGGGGTTTTTGGCTGTAAAAAACAACTATTTTCTTGCATGTAAGATTAGAAATAGCTTAAAAATCCGGCTCGAGGTAGTTGCCTGTTATGGAAAATTGCAACACAAGGAGCTAAAACTTAGCCAAGTTATGTGCAAAAGAGAACAGAGCTGGATGCTGAAAGGTCCTGGGCAGGCTGTACCAGGAGCACGGTAATGCAATCTGTAACCCAAAGTATATGTTATGTAAACATAGCATTTTCTGTAATGTGAAGTATAGCTGAGAGTGTGTGATAGGGAAAGAGTGAACATTTAGCAGCTTCTGGTGTGTTTACTCTCAAGAAATTGCAAACGGATGTTAGAGAACCTGCTTCATGAATGCCATTTAGATTAGGAAACCAGGCAGATAAGCAAAAATGCTGTTGAAAATGCTGAAATTACCCAAGGGAATGGCATGAAGGTGGGTCAGGGGAGGTTTAAGTTGGATATTAGGAAAAATGTTCTTCCCCCAGAGGCTGGTTGGGCACTGGAACAGGCTCCCCAGGGCAGTGGTGACAGCACCAAGCCTGACACAGTTCAAGGAAGGTTTAGACAGTGCTCTCAGGCACAGGGTGGGATTGTTGGGGTGTCCTGTGCAGGGCCAGAAGTTGGGTTCCATGATCCTTTTGGGTCCCTTACAACACAGAATATTCTATGATTCTACAATTCTAAATGCCAAGACCCTCAGACATTTCGGCAATGTTCTTCTGGGAACCTACAGGACAAAGAAAACCAGGCAGATCCACAGACTGCCTTTACCTAAGAATATAACTCATCAGAGTCCTAGGAAAATCAAACCAAGCTGAGCATGTTATCTGGGCTGTTTCAGTTCCACAAAGACTCCTTTAAAATGCAGTTATTTGGTTAAAAGAGTTTCTTCAGTATTTTCAGCATGAACAGAAATCTTTGTTCCCCAAATATCTTCTGGGGTACTTACTTCTTTGAGACCAGGTATTTTAGCACTATTTTGGTTTCTGCTCTCTTTTGCCTGTAGACTCAGTAATCCTCCAGAGCAGGTTAATTGAGAGGAGCACCTGCAAGGAATTTCAGGACTATGATCCTCTAAGCAAGGCTCTCCTGGGGCATTGACATGGAGAGCAAAGCTGGATAGTGAGGTAATGAAGTTTCTGCAGGACTGCTTGGAGCCAGAGCCAGGAATCAGCAATGGCTGCCTGGCCCAAGTCAGTCTCATCAGCTCGAAAATGCTAATTAGGATTGGTGTTGCTACAAGGAAAGTGAAATACATTGTTTTTTCTCTGACTGCACTGTCCAGTGAAAGCTGCTGCATGAAGCTGGGAAAGCTTCCATGTTAGGCGTGGTAGTAAAGCATGAACAGAGCTCTGGGCAGAGCCCTGTAATCAGCTGGGAGGAAAGAATTAATAAAGCATCTTAAATATGTTCTATGAATGTAGTCCTTAAAACCGAACAGGTCTCTCCTTAAAAAGGCCCATATTCAAATACTGTGACCAATAGCTGTGTGAATAGCGGAGTAGACAGTGAAGTATTGTCATATCTCAGCAGAGTCTGAGCTCCCAACCACCCCCAGCAATGCCTGTCCTCCCCCTCTGTTGGCTGGAAGCAGTCTGCGTTTTAGGAAAGACGAGCCAGGCCTTGTGGCATCCTCCTGAGTGATCAGTTGATGTCCTTGGAGTCTAAATATCACAATATGCGAAATGAAAACTGGGATGTTAAGTTTCCCTCGTTGCACCTTCAGTCCCAGAGCCACTGCCCAGCTCTGGCAGCCTGTTAGGTGGGTCCTTCCCATTCCCAGCTGGGCAGAGCAGGGACTGCATCCCACACTTTGGGGACTTTACAGCATCTCTGTAGGGTGCTTCTGATAATGCACTGATGTTGTGGTGACTTGGGGCTCTTCTTTGTCCTCGCTTTCCTGGGTTTGAGCTCTTGCTTTTCATTCCTTTGAGACTGTGTTACTGATATTGAGGAGACACTGATATTTCAGGTTCTTGCTTCATTTTGCTTTTCACCACCTAAAGAAACTGGTCTGTTCTAACACTGTCCTGGCTAGAACTTATTTTGAGCTGAAATAGAGAGTATGTTCAAACATACTCTACTGCCACACGAGGACAGCTGGTGAGGATTTGCCAAACAGAAGATGGGCAAGCCACAACAGGCTGGATTTGAAGGAGTCAAGTAAAGATAGAAATTACAGGAACGCAATTTTGAATGTCTCAGTGAGTCACAATCTGTTTGTTAGCAACAGAATGCCTTCTGGAGATTGTGGAAAAAATGTGAGGAAGAGTATGGGATACACCACACCACCTTTGCTCACGCTGGATAGACTGCTGTCCTGCTCTGGGACTCCAAAGGACACAGACTAGCCCAACAAGAGTTTTACTGGCAGAATTGACTCCAGAAACAGGGAAGGAACTGAGTATGTAATGTGGGGTTTCAAACATGAAAATCAGTTATGCTCCATTCTCTATTCTAGATAGACCAGTGATATTTAGAGAGAGAGGAGGATCCAGTGCTCTCTGATATGAAAAAGTTGTGGCTCAATATTATTCTGAAAGTAGATGGGGGAAAAAAGCCATGTTCAAATGAAGGTAGCTTTGTGGTTTATCCTTCAATAATCATCTTATCTTAACAGGATCTGTGTGATGATTAATCTCTGACTCTATTCAGTCACTGAATGTTATTAATCTGAAAAAAAATCTAAAAGTAAATATGTTGTATTGCCTTTGACAGATTCTGTCTGGGAACTGTTTCATTGGAAGACCCCATTTCCCTGGCACTTTACTGCAATGGCTGTATGGGAAATAACATCTTTGATTATTACCTGGCAGATGTGATTCGTTATCTCTCCATATCATCCTTCTGTGCAGATGCTCTGATAAAATACAGCTGGGACATGGCCTGTCTCTGTGTCAGTCACTGCTGTCCTGACACTGACCATGGTCTTCAGAGGAACCTCCCCACAGCTGTGAAGGTCCTTGTTTTTTTAACGTGTGTGTGGAGCTCCCACCCATCCCAAGCATTTGCTTGGAGCAATGCTGTAAATAGTGAGACTTCTGGGAACACAGAGGAAGGAAGGCATTAACGCCCTAGATCTGATCCTGTCATTTCTTCTGATGCTCAAAGAAATCTGTAGGCTTGGAGAACCCAGGAGTGCAGGCATGACCCTGCCATGCTGCTAATGATACTGCTCTTGAATGTCACATTCCTTTTTGTAATGCAAGACCGAGACTTTCAGTGAATTCTTTACAAGCTGGTTCATAGTCTCAGTTAAGTAACGCATCCATAATTCATTGACTTAATTATGACAGTTCCTAGGGAGAAAATATAAGCCGGGCTTAATTACAGTGGGCATCAGAGCCCCTGCCCCCTGGTCAGGTTGTGTAGAAGAGGAGGGCAGGCAGGAGGGGGGTGGCTGCAGGGCACTCAGTGTCAGATTTCACTACAGTGCTGGTGCCCAGGCGCCTGATTTCTGTGCTGTCTGCATCGATGTGGGGGCTGCAGAGAGGAAAGTTATGAAGTGTGCCAGAACATGACATGAATGAAGAGTAGAAGATTGCAATGTTCCATATTTCCCTTTCTTCTCTTTGTTCATATTTTTTTCCCTTTCTTTCATGCCTGCCACCTTTTTATGATCCATTTTCTTTCTGTGTCATCCTCTGCAAGGCAGATGGGTTGCCTAGGTGAAGAGATTACTTTCAAGGTGTGATGATTTAAAACCCAAGGTCAGCCCTGGTGGGCAGAGAGACCAGATGTGAATGTGACTCAGGCTGGTGTCTCCTGGGCTTACAGCCTTGCTGAAGGCCAGGGAAGCTGTGAGGTCACTGTAAAAGGCTTCTTTTGTAGTGTGCTGCTGCCTGGAGCTCTTGCTGTCCCCTGCCCAGGGGTTAGGCTGTCCGTGCAGTATCCACCCAGCCAAGCCTTCTTCTGTCTTCCACTTCAGAGGTATCTGAGTTCAGCCCCCTGGGGAAGAGCCCATGGACTCGGAGGTGGAAGGGTTCAGCTGCTATGAACTCTGTGCCTGGTTTTGACATTGCTCCTTGAGCATTATGAGGGTTTTTGATGTATAATCTAGGTATGTGCTAGCTAGTTTTACTTGTAGCAGATCTGCACAGATCTGCACTTCACAGCTCTTCAGGGGTCAGTTCTCCACCATTGTGTTTTGCAGAGCCTTCCCAGCTTCAGACCTTTCTTACCCTGCCACCTGTAATTTACTATTTCTGCCTTACAACAGCCTTCTAGACCATGGATGCACCGTGTGCTGTGGCTCGTACCTCTGGAGGTGCAGCTGGGGGGTTTAATGTCTGCTTCCCTGCTGTTCCTGCTCTGGAAACACCAAAAGAGCCTCCCTGGTGTGCTCTGACCCCTGAGGGGAGTGCACAGCAGCTGGGACATGGCTGTTGGGATCCTTTGGGCAGCACAGGTAGTGTCAGTGTTGTTCTATACTCAGTGCTTTTGTGCGGGCGTTGGAGTCAAAGTTAACTACAAATTTGCTGTCCTCTCTCTACTGGAGTTTGGGAAATTCAGCATCTCCGTACCACAAGTGCAATTACCACAAGTAACAGCTCCTTATTCTTTCAGTCTGCTGCTAATTAACTTGTAAACGAAAGAAAAAGGACTAAATTGGGAATGACTCTTATAGAGCTGATGGACATGGGCAGACTCAAACTAGAGTCAACAAAGTTGACTTTTCAGTACAATATTGCACTATCCTGCCTCAGCCATCATTCAACTCACCTAAAAACTGGGGACAGAAAGGTTTCTGTGACACTGGGCCCAGTGCTGCTATAAGTGTAGGAAATGCACTGGTTACTTGTATTAATAGAAAAAAACCAAAACAATTTAACAAATCTGTTTCCTACTGCTGTTATGACTATCCTGTGCTGAATGTTTGTGTGTGGGGAATTCTGGTTACAAAATATCTCTTTGCTTGCGATTTCCTTATCAAAACCGGAGGATATAAGAATTCTCTCATGTGCAATTTTATGGGACCAGGCCAGTGCTATTTTCTTGCCAAGAGTTTTTGCAGTGCAAATAAGAGATCTAGGAGGCATTTGCAGATGGATTTTTTTTTCCCCTGGATGGTTTGGGGATTTTTTTTGGAGTTTTTGTTTGTTTGTTTGTTTTTGGTTTTGTTTGGTTTTTGGTGTTTGTTGGCTGCTGGGTAGTTGAATATTGGTCATAGATATGTTTTTTTGGTATCTTCATTTCTCTGTTCATGCTGTTAGACCAGCATTAGTGTCACCCATATAAAGTTCTGAAAGTGTCTTAGAGTGGAAAATGCTGGATATGACTTCAGTGGTGATGCCACCAAGTTTTGGGGGTTTTAGAGGTGTCAGTGGTACAGTCTGGGATGTCAGGGATGCTCATCATTTGTTCCTTTGGCATCTGCTAGGAACAGGAGCAGTGGGGCTTTTCTACAAAGATGAAGTTCCCCTTTCAGGTCTCTGTGTTACTGTAGAAAATGCAGAGCATCCTCTTTCACTTTTAGAAGGAAATGATCCTAGACATAGCCCTGCCTGTGCTGTGGGCTCTAGGCAGATGGCCAGTGCCATTATCCTTTAAGGGTGTATTAACAGCAACCTTCAGTTCAGAGGCACTGAGTTGAATCTCTCCCATGAGGTGCCAGAATGGGGACAAGGCATGGATCCCTCTTATCAATGCTACTGGATCAGACAGTGTCAATGGAAAAAAACATTTGTTCTGCTCTTGGCCTGTCTTCTGCGCAGGGGTTTAGAGACAACACAGTAAACGCGATGTTGCAGATAAACACAAGCTACCAGACAGAAGCAGAGACTGTAGGATTTTCTGCAGCCAGATGCAGTTAAAAGATGCCACCTTCCACTGCGTGTTTCAGAGGAAGGCACAATCTTCATAACAGGCCAAAATCACAGACTTCTACTTGCACCATAATGATCTCTGGAAAGAAATTTCTCCCTGATTAATATATGCCCAGAAGGGTTTGCAATGAATAGGCCTTACAGTTCCATCTTCTGAGCACCGCAGACATTTGGTCGTATCGTCAGCTGGTGGAAACTGGCATTACTTTGTTGCCTTTCCAAGTCAATTTGCAGTGAGTGAAGATTGGGCTTTCTGTTCTCCTTCACATGAAGGTCATGTAGCTTTTGTGGCTTTGTGCAATATGTTCTTCCTAAAGAGAAATGAATGTGCTTTATGTGTGAATGAATGTGTTTTATTTTGCAACGATCTTCTAAAGTACCCAGTTCAAAGATTGGGCATGCTTGACACACTTTCCACCCATTTCTTTCAAATTAATAATCCTCTGATGCCTCTCACGTGATCTGTTGGTCCTGCAACAGTTTGAGCTTTGATGGAGTAGGAGTCTTTGAACAACAAGGGAGTACTGGAAAATCTGGGGAACTTCTGTTTTGGAGGCTTTGATAGTGTGCTGGTACACTATCCTACTGTTAGGCTGCTTCAGTGTTTCCAGTCTCTCAGGGTCATTTCATAATAGATATGGGAAAGATTCTCACTTGGATTGTCTGCAGTTTTCTTAGTTGCCTGGGGAAGACTATAACTTACCCACTAAAACTACTTGTACCTTTTTTTCAAAGGGATCTAAGGGTGGGATGCTTCAAAAGAACAATGTAGAATGTTGGAGAAGAATTAGCACACACCCCTCCCCCCGAGGAAAATTTTCATTCTAAAGCCTCAGTAAGAGCTGGGAGGAAAACATTTTTCCAAACCTCTCCTTTCTTCTCTGTGATATGAGGAGTGTCAGCTGCTACTCACTGTGAACAAAGGTTTAAGGATTTCTCTCACACATAGTGTAGAGATGAGTTGCTCTGCAGGCCTGCCAAAGTCAGGACTCAGCTTCCTGCCCAGCCAGGCTTTGAATCAAATTCCCCAGTGTGGCAGGGAAATAGCTGGTTAGCTGGGTATCCTCCAGACCTGCTCCAGAGGCATTCTGCAGCTGAGAGCCCAGAGAACTCTAGGAAGCTGGAGAAGTCCCTAAGCATTTACAGGAACAAATTGACTTGTGAGGGTTTCAGGCACTGCAAGCAATGAGGAGAAAAAGCCCCCTTTGAAAGCCAGTAGAGGTTTTCAGGAACTGCTGCTTCTTCTGAGAGGAAAACCACAGAGACTGAACTATGAATCCAGAGTTGCCCCCAGGCTCTGGGTAAAGGCAGAGTATCTTTAAAGGCCAAGCCCAGCAAGGCTGGCACAAGTGGTCAGGAGCAGGAAGTGTCTCCTACAAGACAGGATCTCAGCTGCTTGAAGAACATCAGGGAACATTACAGATTAATGGAAGGAAAAGCCAGCAGCACCACAAGCAGTGTCAGGAGTCAGATCTGCTTTCTAACACATCCTTCTGGGTGTTCTTTGGTGTCAAGGGAAAGCTCAGTTTATCAGCTCTTCCCTTAGCAGGGCACCAGCAGAGACTTGATCTGTTTGCCTCCCAGTTTTATCAAAATTCATAGGAACTCAGTATGTTGGTGGCTTTTCTCCTGGCTGAAATAGGACAATTCCCAGAGGTAATGGGGCACATGGAGTGACCACGTAGAGGAGTTGCCCTCCTTACCTATTGTGAGGAAATGGCTGCAGATCACTTCTGTGAAGTTGCCACTTTCATAGGTCTGATCTCCAGGAAAAATCACCTCTAAAGAGAAAAAGGTGACTGCCCTGTGACACTGAGTGCATCTGTCAGTTCTATTTTACTTTAAGCAGCCAGTAATTGATCTCAAAGGTCTTGTTTGCACTTGATGATGCCTCAGAGATCCTGAGTCACTCTTTACCCGAATTCACCCTGGTACATCTGTTTACTCTGTGGCTGTGTGATAGTTGGGAAAGTCCTCAAGTACAAAGAATGTTGAAACTGTCATCTTCCTAAAAACGTAGTCCTGCTGCTTTTATAATGAGAAAGTAGGTTGGATGTCACATTCCTTGATGAAACACAGCTGTGTATCAGTCCCAACATTTCTCAGGTGTTGAGACAGCTCAGTTTTGCTGTCTGCTTGCGCTCCGAATCTCCTGGTTGTTAACCTCCGGGAGAGCCAGCACAGGTTTATACCTCCAAGATGTTAAATACATCTTATGTTTATATCAAACAGAAACATCTTGGACTACCCTCTCAGTTCCTGCCCTGTGTCAGTGTGGAAGAAGCAAGTGAATATTTTTTTCCTATTTCTGACTCTGAAGGGTGTTTGGGGCTGTGTTCAGCTTGGCTCTGCCCTATATTTGCTGCTATGTCCATGCTTGTGTGTGTCACTTGGATCCCTCTGTCTTTGCTAAGGGTTAAGATTGTACACACAGCAAGTTGCTGAGGTCATCTGAAGTGCATTTGCATTCATTTCGTGGTAACTTGGTCACGAATTTAAGCTCTGAAGGGCACCAAGCAATTGTGTTTATCGGTAGGAGCCTTGGAACTCACCGTTTGCTATTGGGCTCTTTTCTAAGTTATCTTCAACCTCAGTCCTCGCTGGCATCCAGGGAGCTTAACATCAGACAATTGTCTGAGTATTCATTAAGCTCTGAGTGCTTAAACAGTGAAACCTTTACAAAAGCAGCTCTGAAAGCTGAAGAAGGAAAATATAAATGCCTGTATGGAAACTTTCCTGCTGCTAGCCATAAATCAGTAGGATTTTAGTAGCTTGTGATGAGCATCTTAATGGGGCCTATCAATCTGACTGCATTTAAAGTTTCAGCCATTGTTACATTACCCAAGTGATCACAGATCCGATAGCAGAGATAACTTGGGCAAGATTTAGCAGAATATGAGTTTATCTGAAACTGTGACCTGACAACTGTGATGTCTCTAACTGCCTAAAATTACTCGTGTTCATCTTTCCAGGATGCACAGAGACTGCACTCATGTCACTCTGTCTTTTGTGGCAGCTGAGCTATTTGTCTTCTCATGTCTCCTACCTTCATTTTCTGCCTACAGACACCACCATTCACTCCTGTCACACCTGGCTCAGAAGATTGGAGTTAAAATTCAGATAAAGGAGGGAAACTAGGAAGCAGTGTATGAGCCAATGTCATTAGGAATTTAGGATGATGTAAAATTTGGGCAGCCACCACTGCTTCCTAGATTCCATATAATTCACTCTCCTCTAGCAAAGGGTGCAGCACAGCTACTTGAGAGTCTCACCGTTTTTATTTTGCTCCTGTTTCAAAACCACCACTAAAGAAAAAAGGTCTCCATAAGCATCCTGTGGCTTAGGAACATGAGAAAGCATAAATTGCTGGGTTTAGGCACTTCTCTTCAGCCACCTACCCCAAAAGCTGTTTGAGCTGTAAAGCCCATCCATCACTTTCTACTGACGCCAGTGCCACTGCCAGGAAAAGATCAGTCAAGCTGGATTATCAAAGTCAAAGCCAGAGACAGCTCTTGTGGGAAGTGGTTGAGAAAGTCTCATGTCTTAATTCCTCACAGTGTATGAAATAAAAAGGGGATTGTGCACGAGGGGTGGAAATACCCTGTTTCTCATTAACTGAATGCATGGTCCTGAAAGAGAGGGTGGAGCCCCTGTGCAAAACAGAAATCATATTAAGACAGTTGCTTTCCCCATTTTTGCCTTCCAGTGCTCTCCTCTGGGAACTGTAGTCCAGTCCCAGGGCTTTGCACGTGAACACATATATAGTTGGTAGTAAAGATGGGTTGTTTTTTATGCGAAAAGAAAAAGCCAGACATGGGAAAATGGAAAAAAAACAGGCCTGGAAGATGGAGTGAAAGCTCTTTAACCACAAAAACTGGCTGCTGTGACTGCAGAGGTGCAAAGGCAGGCCCAGCCCTCTGTCTGCACCCAGCAGCGCTGGCTGTGCTCTGGGCACTGGCTGCGGGAGCCGTCACGGCGGAGCTGTCACCGGGGCTGACAGCCTGGCTGTGCCACGGGCAGTGGATGTGACTGGTGGCATCTGTCCCTGCCGGTAGTGGGGATCCCCTCCAGGGAGCGAGTGGCCCTGGCAGCTCAGCACAGGGCGCAGCTCAGGAGCTGCAGCTCCAGCAGATGGGAGGAGGGAACGCCTGGGAACGTCCTTGGGGCACCTGTGTGAGCAGAGGGCAGTGATCTGCTCTGGTCTGTGAACTGCACTCTGCTGCAATTCAGTCACCAGCCCTGTCTCTTGGCTTGGTTCAGAACATAAAGCAGCTCAGAAGCCTCTTTTATTTATTTATTTATTTGTTTTTCTTTGGTGGTCATTGGAAGCTGGAGCTTTCTGATAGGTGCGTGTGTTCCAAACCCAGCTATTTCCATCAGGACCTTTCAGGACTTCTGGTGGTAGGAGTGTGTGTGAGAACAGGTTTTGCTAACCAAAACCCAGTATTTTCCTACATCCCTACTGTGGGATTTCTTGTGGGGGATGTCTATGTGACTTAGATTTTAGGAAAGAATACTTACCTAAGAACCAAAACCTCCTGCAGAAAAATAGAGTGATAAACCTTTTCCAGTTCCATGAAATGTTTCTCAGAAGGCAGGAAACAACTCCCTGCCTCCCTCACTGTGGTTAAACAAGGCTGAGCAGTGGATGGGCAAGATGAAGCTTGATGGGGGTGAAGGGCCCTGCATGCCCTGGGGCTGGCAGGCACAGGCTCCAGGCTGGGAAAAGCCAGCAAGCTCCCACCTACACCTGCAGTGAACCAGGAACTGCAGCCCTGGGAATGTGTCCCAAACAGTTCAGTAAGCCCTGAACAAGAAGATACAAGTATTAGCTAAAGGTCAGGGTCCTAACTCTGTCTTGAGGTGGAATTTTGCACAGAAATCCACTAAAAACCAAGGAAGTAGCATCCTTTTTGGACCTTTTACCAAGAAGGTCCAACACTATATATGCCAATTAAGTAGGGAGGTGAACTATAGTAAAAGAACAGAGCAACTCAGAATACACAGCCATAACTTTCCCTGCATGGTCTGGTAGTGCCAAGATACCCTTAGAAGTTGTTTAAGCTTCAGACTTGTAGGAGCGTTGGCACAAGGCACAACTGCAGTGCAGGTAACGTGCTTCATGTATAAATTCATAGCTGGCTACACCGTCCCTCATCAGATTTTATTAAAGTCTCTCATTCTGAATTGAAAATGGGAAGAATGGTGCTCTTAATTTCCACAGCTGCTGATCAGCGAGGGCTTGCTGCAATAGGTAGTTCAGTGGTCAGGTCAAGCTGTGGTGTCTGTATATGAAAGAGCCAGATGTGCTCTGCAGGGGAAAGCGAGCCCTGGGCTGCTCCCTGGTGACTCCCTCGCTCCAGTGGGTCTTGCAGGAGTGGCTTGACTCGTGTGCCCCGTGGATGGGACATCATGTCACAGTGAGCGACTCCCATAGTAGCTACTGGTGTTGGCTGTCTTGGCAGAGAGGCCGAGAATGCACTGTGGGGAGCTCGCTCTAGAAGAGGCCTCTTTAGTTATGGGTCAGGGCACATGGACAGGCTGCAGTAAAGGGGGACTTCAGGATTATTTGTGGACAGACAGCTGACATCAACTTGCAAGGCTGCTTGTTGCAAGGTATTTACAAGGGCTGCTTATTGCAGTGTATTTCACAGTAAGCGAAAATCAGGTGTGTTTTTAATGCTGAAAAAAAATAAGCCAGAAGAAAGCAACAGAAAGAAGGCCTGAAATAGAAGGTTGCAAGAAATCTAACGAGCATTTTTCAGGAGCTGCATGTCTGAGTGTTGCTTGGGCTGAAATGTAGCTTGCTTTCCAAGATAAACTCTCAACTTGTGACCCAGTAGTGAGACCATGATCACTGGAACATCTGTACTGGCTCTGGCCAGAGGCTCACCTCAACCCTTATCTTCTCCCTGGCTGGAACCAGTAACATGTAGCCATAGGAGGAATGTAAGAGAGAAACTGTTTGTAGCATGATCCATCCTCTGGCATAACCTCAGGCCCATGGTCACGTCTGTTGGCATCAATGTCCTGATGTTTTTGGTGCATCCTGTGTTTGCAGTGGCTTTAGATTTGGGTTTTGGTCTGGTAGTTTGGTTTTTTTTTTTCTGGGGAGGTAGGGGGCAAGGGGAGGTGTTTATGAGAAATACTGAACACTTTTGTTTTAATCTCCTTTCTGCCCTTTTTATCTCTAGACACCTTGGCCTCCTCCCCGTGACACCTCTTGTCTGAGCTGAGGCATCCTCCCACATGGAGAAAGGAGCTGCAAAATCACTGGTCAGTCCATTCTTCTTCACGCCTTGTCTGTCCTTGATAAGAGGGTGTGAGACATTTCACCCCCCAGAAGTCATGACTTAGGTGAACCACAGGATCATGATAATGGATGACTGAGAGCAGAAGGAAGCACCATGTGTTCACAGAGTGGAGAACCTCATGTGCAGGTAAGCTCTGGACGGTTTCCAATTTTATACTTTGTCAATGTGTTATTTATGCTTTTGGAGCGTGGGACACGTCTTCTTGGTCAGCCTTGAAAGTGGCCTGACTCCAGCAATCAAGACAAGCAGATCAAAGCATTTCCAATTCTCGGTCATATTTGAGAACTCTCTGAGTTTTTGTCTGGGTTATGTGGGTGATGTGCTAGGAAGAAAGAGGAAGCATTGGTTTGAGCTGTTAGATTGCAAGTGTTTCAGAGTGGCCTTGTAACCTCCTGGATATGGAGTCAGCCATGTGTCAGGCTCTGATGCTGGTTCTGTGTACATCCCCTGCTCCTTCTGTGGTTTTGAATTTCCCTAAAAAAGTTTTTTCCTGAACTTTGGTAGTGGAGATGATATCCCCCTTCGTTGCATTTTTATTCCTTTCTGTAGATGCTATTGTCTCACTGAAAAAATGAATTTGATCATGAATTATCATGTTCCCATTGCTCTACTCTTCCCCCCCGTGCCTGAAGACACTTTTGTATGTGTTTTGATATAAAACTCTTGGACAGCATGTGATTTACATGGGCACGTGCTACCTACAGACTACACAGCTGCTTCTTCACTGAGAATAGGTTTGTTCATCACGGCTGCAGTAAGGGCTGCATTTCCAGTTTTTGCTTTTATTTAAGTTCCTTTTATTTACCTAAATACAAGCCATCCTTCCACTCCTGGCAATTTTTACTATTTCACTCGTATAGGGCTTCATTTGTTCAGAGCAACCTTGCTGGTCAGGGTCCTCTATCCATTTTAATTCAATAAGAGACTTAAACTGGTGACTCTGAACTCTCTTCCCAAGGCGGATAACACACCATGTGGGTGACACGTTTACATCTATCCCTTGGATTTACATCTCTCTTCTCTACAGAGGTGAGCTACTTTGTCAGAAAATATATATAAAAAAAAAAAAGACAGAAGTGTAAATATAAATGTATTCATTTAGGCAATATCAATAGGATTAAAATGGTTGAAAACTTTAAGTGGACTTAGGGGATATAGCAGCTGTACCGCCCATGGCTGTATGCAAGAGGAGCTGTTGCTTTTGGGGAAGAAGAGAAAGGAGTGCTGAGGTATTTAGGTGACTGCTCTGTTTTGCTTTGTCACAGGAAGAGGGATGATGTAAAGGGCGAGGTGGGGGGCAGAACAACTTTTATGTTTGGGCATGGGCAGGGAGAAATAACTGTAATGCTGTAAATATTGCTGCTGACACAGCAGAGACCCATTTGGCTTGGAATATAGGGCAATAAATGCAGTCAGGTGATTCGGGGGTGTTGTGCTTAAGTCTGCCAGGTAGTCAGGCGAGAGCCGATCAGGAAATAATTACGGCTGATAAGGGGAGCTTGTAAGGAGGCCAGCACCTTCTGCGACCATGAAAGGTGTTAATGATTAACCGTTATGGAAAAGCTGGAAGCACATTCTCCCCTTCCTTCGAAGTCACAGCCGGCTGCTCTCAGGCCCCATTAACCCGAGCGCTGCCCGCGAAGCAGCTGGGCGCAAAGCAGCTCTGCTCGGGCCGCAGGTGTCAGCGGGGAATGCAAAAGCGTGGAATGCAAAAGCAGGGAAAAGCTGGCTGCTCCCGACGAGGTCACTGCTGGCACCCTGCCGGGGTTGTCCATGGCCTGCCGCTCCGGCCTTAAGCTCCCGGGGAGATCCGTACTGCTCCCGGGCAAAGCGGGCGAGACTGCTGTCCCCTGTACGCGGCAAGTGAAACCCCACCCTGGCAACAGGTGTTGAGAGTGGCCGGGAGCTGTGCGGCTTTAAAATTTGGGGTGGAGATGCAAGAGGGAGGATAGGAGAAATCTTCTGCGCATCGAGTAGACGCAGCAGTGCATGACTCGGGGGCTTCAGGAGAGGTACAGTGTGCAGCTTCCCAGGTCAGGATGAGGTGCTGTGACTACAGGCTTGCACCTTGCAGCACTGCTGCAGGAGCAGGAGGAGGCTGCAAAGCCTGTTAGCAGTGTCTGATGGTGCTCAGCATGAATAAGATGAGACTTGCATGTCCTGGCTCTGTATATTCCTGGGGATGGCCAAAGGGATGCAAGGATAGGGACCACACAGCAAGCTGGCAGTGCCTCTAGTTTGGATCAGCCCTTTGCAGCTGAGAACTGCAGAGAAGAACAGCATCTTCTGCATGATGGCTGCTCCTTCACAGTCCACAGCTGTGTAAAGAACAGTGAGAGCAGAGCCATGTGGTGCCTGGCAGGCTCCAAACTACAGTCTGGAGATTGACTCCGTGTGGAGAACTGGCCTGGTATGTTAAGGCATTGATGGTATTAAATATAGACAGTGGGGATGGTGCCGGAGCTGTAGTTTGAATCTTGAATAGACTTTCCTTTGCAACCTTTCTGTACAGCTCTTAGAGTGATTGCTAATGGATTTTACTTGATTAATGCTAGCTAATTAATTTTTATCAATTAGGTCACATTTAGTGACTCATGTCCAGGTTTCAGCTGGGGTAGAGCTCATTTTCTTCCTAGTAGCTTGTGCGGTGTGGTGGTTTGGAATTAGGAGGACAATAATGTTGATAATAAGAAAGATGGAGAGGCAATTTTTACAAGAGCATGTAGTGACAGAACAAGGGGGAATGGCTTTTTTCCCTAATTCTCTTCCCCATCCCACTATGGGGGGAGTGAGTGAGCAGCTGTGTGGTGCTTAGCTGACTGCTGGCTTAACCCACAGCAGGCCCAGCTATCAACCTCTGCACAGCCCACCTGCAATCAGCGCGAATTTCCCCTGCTCAGATCTGCCCCTGGCAAGACAAGGTGCTGCCAACCCTAGGGACCCACTGTGCTGGACCCACAGGGCATGTAAGGGTGTGTTGTCAGGCCAGGAGCCGTGGGGGCAGATCCACGGGCTGTTTCTGGGACTGTTGTTGCTGTACGTGTTGGATAACCTTGGCCAAGATCCAGACTCCATCGTCATTTCTGAGAAAGTTACGTCGTTAATGTAGCGTCGTAATCGATAGGCCATGGCCCTGATTCAGCAGGACACTTAAGTGCATGGCTAATATCCATCACAGTCTGCTACCTTGATAGCTCACTGCTTTTTTTTTTTTTTCTTTTCTTTTCTTGTTTTTAAGAACACGCTTTTGCATTTGAAATTGGATTTTTGTGCTAAAATCCAATGAGGCTTTTGTGCCTACAAGGAGCTCCAGCCATGTCCTGAGCAAGAGGGTGCCATGTGCTCACAGGGTAAATGGGTCTCAGGGCTGGGAGCTGCCTCAGTGAGGAGAACAAAAGGCTGAAGGAAGCCCAGAAAAGGGAGAGTCTGTTACCAAATGGTGCATTTGACCTTTTATGGCCCTCTGTCCCCACACAGAAGGCTGAAGCAGAGACCGCAGATTATGGAGTAAAAGGTGTGAATTTGGCTAAATTGCATTTGGCTGTCCTTAATACTGGAAGAGCACACAGTGTCCAGGAGGCACAGGGAGAGAAAACCTGCTCAAATGGGCAAAAAAGCGTTTGGGGATTTCTTACAATCCATACTGGAGGGAAGTAGGAGCCCAGAGTTATTTTCCATTTGAGTTTAAATTAATCCTTACAAAGCTCTATTTGATTTCCTTTTCCTTAACATTTTTTTATTTTTAAACCTGTAATTTTAAAAGTGATTTTTAAAATATATTTTAAAGATGATTTAGGAACAATTATGAAGCAATTGTTCATTAGGCTTGTAGCTGGGCTTCATGTATTTTTAATTCTCTTCAGCTTGGATAGCTTTTACTCAGTTTTAAGACTTATCGTCATGTTTCACTAGTTGTTATTTATTCCATTCAATTATATATCCTACAAGCATTTGTTGCCCCTCACAGATCTTCTGTGATGACCCTTAAAAGGCTGAGGAAATGAAGGCAGAGAGTTTCAGATCACCTTGAGAACAGCTTCCTGTGGGCTATGGCTCACCTTAACCTGAGCTGTAGCTCAGAACTTGTCTGATTTATGCACCCACCAGAGCAGTCACCAATGGTATGGGATGTGTTTGCTATTGCAGTGCCAAGTGGAGAACTGAAGGGGCTCAGGGTGATGTCCCCTGCACAGTCGGCCATGTCTGGCCATGGGCTGTGCCTCTGGGGTGTATTGCAGGGACGCAAACTGTCTCACTGATTTTTTTGGTGGAAGAGCACCAAGGGTTGGTGGCTGGAGAGTGAGGAACTCGGCACTGAGCAGAGCAGAGAGCTGGGGTTCAGCCCCAGCACAGGGATGGTGCAGTCCTGTGAGCACAGCTGTGTGGGTTTTGGGTGCTGGCAATAAAGTCAGAGCTTGGTCACAAATCATGGGCTTATCTCTGTCCTCCCTTCATTGCTGTGACCTGCTTTGATCAGGGCCTGACACCCGAGAGGGGTCCATGGAGAGTTCAGCACCGACTCTGCCGCAGAGCTTCAAGCCTTGGCCTCTCTGCTGAGCCTCTCCAAGGAGCTGCGGTGCTGATCACGTTGCTGAGAGCTGCTAAAGGCACTGTTTTCCATCCCAGCCTCACATCATCTCCATCCCTGCTCAGCAGTGCAGTCTCCCTGGTTACCTGACTGCAGAGCTGGGACAGGCGTGGCACAATTCTGCCTTGTGTTCTTTGGGCCTGGCTTAATGCTCAGTTTTTAACGTGGCAGAAGGCTATTTGCAGAGTCTTTTCTAATGGTCCTAATTTTTAGAGGAGCTGAGTCTCTGGGATGCAAGTGGATCACAAAAGTAGTCTGTTTAGCACTGCCCCTTTTTAAAGACAAGGCAGATTTGTTTCAGCTCCACAGGTGAGAGCCACAAGATCCTTAGTGGGGGTGGTCCTAACAAACCCTCAATGAGCAGGGTTGACCTGATCTTCATGTCAGGTTGGTGGCCACATTGCATTCCTCCAGCAGAGCTCAGATAGTGAAAATCTCCAAACTGAATCTGTGATGTTAGAACGGATTATAGAGCCTTAGCTGGAAGCCAGCCAGGGAGCTGTAAGATGCTCCCACACTCCTACAGCATGACAGCATGACAGCAACAAGCAGACCACACTGCCTGCATGTGCTGCTGAAAAGACATTTATGGCTTCAGTGAATTGTTCCACCCAGGCATGGCTTGTTTTCAGTACCCTCAAAGCTGGGGCTTGGAGAATTCAAGCAGCTTCTCTTCAGCTCCCAGCTGTGACCATCCCATTGCTTGTAAGGACTGCAGAAAATGCAAGACAGTGGGAGCTGGAGACAGAGCAGTTGTGGAACAGCTTTGTCAGAGCTTGTCTTGAGCTGAACCACTTTATGGTCCTGATCTGATCCTGTATTGGACTTGCATGGAACCCACCCTTGCCCAGCTTTCTGCTGCCATTGCTCAAGGAAGAGTGATCTGCTTAGCACCAAACCCTCCTTCCTTTCCCAGTTAAACTGGCTGCTGTAAGGGCTAACATGCCCAAGATACCCAATGCAGACATCACACCCCCCTGAATTTCACTGAGTCTGAAGGTCTCCCTTCAGCCTGTAAAAAACCAATTTTAAACCCAAAAAGCCATCCTGTCCTGGGGCTGGCTGTTCTTTGCCCCTGCCACCCACTGCTCCCCACAGAGCCAGCACAGCTGGAGCAATCTCGGTTCCTCTCTTGTGGGAAGGCAGCTGGCAAGTATTTCCCTGGGGGAACTCTACATGGTCATTTTGCTCTTAGATGGAGTTGGTGGCTGAGCTAAAACCAAGTGATTCAGAGTTTGAAGAGTGAATCAGAGTCAGGCTCTGTGAGGAGTTTCCCTAACTCTGCACTCAGCTAAATCCAAGGGCATTGCTCTAGCTTGAGACTCAAATTATCAGTTTATCTCCATTGGTTCATCGCAGGAAGTCATCGGAAGTGGTGTGATGTGGCCTGAGATGAATGGTTTAGTTCAAATGTAGCCAAATTTACTACTGTCCCAGTACCTTGGCTGCTTTGGGGTGCCTCCACTGTCTTAACACAAGTCTAGAAATACACCTGAGTTGACAGTTGGATGTAGAAGGTGAAACCAATCCTCTGCTGGCTTTTATTTGTCCAGACATCCCTGCAGAAGCACCCAAGTGTTAGAGGGAAGTGGCCCCTGCTGGGCTCTGGGGGGTTAGGTCACCAGGCTGAATTTGGGCAGCGCTGGAAGGAGCCCAGGGGCTCAGAGCCTCGTGTCGCAGCTGGACACGGCTCCTTGCTGGGAGCTGTTTGATTCTGTGCTGGGGCACAGCTGTGTCATGGCTGGCACCAGCTGCTGGGCACTTGTAAACCCAAAGCTAGAAAAGCACCATAGAGCCAGGAGAGCTTTTTCAGCCCTCTCAGCATTCCCTCCTGTGCAGTGTGGAGGCACAAGCCAAGACCAGCCAGGAGGGACTAGTTCTGTAGCAAAGAGGAAATGCTTTGTCTTCGAGCCTGGCAGCCTTCACATTGCTGCAATTTGCCTTAAAATGGGGAAAAAGGTTCTCTCTGGAATGATTATTTCCTTAGACTTGGTTCAGCATGCCTGTAGTTCAGAGCAGATGTATTTGGTTTTATTTGGCTGAGAAGTTAAGGGAGCCTGGCATGGCTGGACATGAAGTTGTGCATTCGTGGTGTTTATGAATTCTCTTGTGAATGTATGGAAATCATGTATCATTGTTTCAATTCCTGGTGCTGGAAATAGTGCAAATAAATGACTGTGAGTCAGAAGAAGGTGAATCAGTATAAGGTAGCTCCACTGCCAATCATTTAAGAGCACACACATGATATGAGCAATAATCTGGCTATTCAGAGCAGACCTTTGAGCGTTGAAATCCAGGGTTTTCAAAGGAGCCCATCAGAATTAGGTGCTTAAGTCCTTCTGCTATCATTGGGAGGTGGGTACCTGCTTCCTTTAAATAATCAGCTTAGCAGAAGTAACTTTAGCTTACCTAAGTAACTCTAATAAAATATTTAAAGGAGAGCAGCGTTTTCCCTGAGTGCCTGGGAAGCACATTTCTAGCAAGTGGCACAGATTGCCTCTAGATACAGTCCTACAGCCTGAACCAGCCCCTGATTACGCCCACTTCAGTCTCTGCTCATGCTGGAGCAGAAGGACATGAGATGCTCAGCATGTGAGGGGTCAGGCAGGCTCAGGATGGTTTCTGTTTGCTGTGCTGATGTGCGAAGTGACTCTTGTTTATCCAGCAGTAAAGCTGCATGTTTCTCAAAGGTGAAATGTTCACCCAGACACTGAGGTTCCAGCAGAGGTGCTGCAGTGCCCCTGACTGCAGAACCACTGGGAATCTTTGCAGTCTGTTGATTTCCTCCCCCCTTCACTTCTGTGCTCCCTTGGGCAGTGTGCGTGGACTGGTGCTGTGGATATCAGCAAGGCAAGAGTTAATTGCAGCTGTCTTACCTTTTAAAGCATAGTGGAAGATGTAGCTCTGATCTTGTAAAGGATCCTGTTGCTGGCAGCACAGCCTGCTCCAATTACAGCACAAAGGCTGAGACAAGGCCTGCACTCTGTCTGTCCCACGCTGTGGTGGTGGCACTGTCATTACTTTTTGTGGTAAGTAGGGCAATTTCAGTGCCAGTCACACCTCTGAATGCAGCCTTGCAAAGATACATGCAAAGTCATTGATTTTTCTTTAGCCCCAGCGTGTTTTCCCTCCATGAGATCACGGAGCTGGCAGGACATCCCTGACTACAGAGGATTTGCTTTCACTGGGGCTCCAGCCAGGCAAGACAGGAATCCTAAGTGATGCTTTATGGCTCATCCAGAGCAGCCAACCTTGGTGCTTTCTTCTCCAGTTCAGCCTCTTAGCACAGGGTGGCCCTGGGGAATTGTTGGCTATTTTCACCTCTTGTGTGGGTTTACCCAGGGCAGGCAAAGGAGGAATGGAAGCATCTTCCTCACGTGGGTATGGTAGTCATGTCTTGAAGGCCTGGCAAAGGCTGTTGCACGAGGCAGCGCAGACACACAAGCACCAGAAGCAGGAGCATTACCTGGGGTGTTGCACTGCCTGCCACCAAAGGGTCTTCATGCAGCTCTGGTGGGCCATGAGTCAAGGTGATGGGGTTGAAGTGATGTAAGGCCACAGAGAAGTGAGAAACAGGCTTGGGAACTCAGTCAAGTTCCCAAATGGCAAGGCCCCCCAGAGCTGCAGGGTCTTCCCGTGCTGCTTCCGTGTTCAGGAGCTTTTCAGTCCAATAATAATGTGTCTGTAGGTGACAGCCCTTGATGAGACCCTCTGACAGGCTTGGAAGCCATGTACAAATCTAACCTCCCTTGGTGATAGGCTGTGCATTAGGAAATTGTACTGAAGGATTACTGGCTCCAAAGGCTGCTGAAGGATGCCAGGAGCTTATTGTTGAGGAGAACCCACAGCCTGACCTGAAATTCCTGCTCGGGCATCCCTTGTTGCCCTAGCAAGCAGTCAGGACCCTACTGAGGTCCTGTGCTGTGTTACACAAAGTCATCCAATCCATCTCCCAAAACAAAAACTCCTGGCTGCTATCAGGGGCTGAAACCCAGCCTGCCCAGTCTCCTGGCTCTGCTTGTTTCCCAGTTGAGAGATCTGTGCCCAGATATGCCAGCAAATTCCTGCATGGCTCGTGGTTCCCAGTTTGGGAATTCAGTGTCTAGAATGGAACAAGCAGCTTATTTGAAATCCCTACACACCACTCTGTAATTAAGAGAGAGAATTGCTATTAATTAGCTTTCTTTGACCCACTTTTGACCCTCTAAATGCTGTAGTGGTGCACCAGGTCTCTGTCAGCCTCTGCTCTGGGGAGAGATTAATCTTCATTACTGTTTTGCATTAGCCTGGCTCTCTTCGTTAGTTTCTCATTAACGTTCTGGTGGGTTGGTGCTGCCAGTGGAGAAGGAACATTCACACACAACGTTAGGAAATTAAACCATTTTCTAAGGCACAGTAGTGGCCCAGGGCACTGCTGCCAGACGTCGTGGCCAGGCCCTGGCCATTGCAGGTGGACTTTTCCTGACATTGCAGATGGTCACAGAACAGCCCCTGCTTAGTTCCACGGAAGGATGCAGCTGTAACACCAGGGAATAACTGAGGTACAGGGCATAACTGAGGTACAAGCCCAGCTTTCCTATTAACCAGGATACAACCCTGTGGCTTTCTACCCAGGATGAGAGGGGAGGGATCCAGTGAAAGTTCCCTCACAGATATTTTGCCAAAGTAAGGAGCAAGTGGAGACCCTCCAGCCTTAAATGTAATTCAAGCAGATGTTCAACAATAGAAAGATCAACACCAAGAGTTCATATTGTTTTGCTGCTCTGTCACCTCCCTATGGCATCTAAATGGGGAGAAGGGCTTTAGTTAGTTTCCCTTTATCATATGAGTATGGAATTGCAGAAGTTTGCTTGGCTGTTGTCAGTGTTGTGGTCCTGCCATGAGAACAACACAGCTAACAAGGAATAATGGGATGGTATTTGTTGTGAGTCCCAGCCACAGGTCACAGAGAGCTGCTGCTCCCCTCAAGGAGCAACACTCACAGCCCATTCTGTGAGGGACAAAAAGAATCATTTCTGGTGATTTCCTGGGAATGGGTGAATGAATCACTGGGCAAGTCAAGAGGGCAGCTCTCCCGGCTCCTGGGGCTGTCTGGTGTACTGAGCTCTGCACTCTGGGGAGCAGAGCACGTTGCTGGTGTCACCTGGAAGTGGCGTGACAGACATAGAAGTGCAGCCTGCTGTTCTCTCACAGCCACTTCAGAACCCCACAAATCATTATGTAGGAATGATTCATTTCTGTACAAGTGCTGCAAATGAGATATCTATCAGGGTTACAGCGGTCTGTTGGAACATTACACTGGGTTTCATTGAAAAACAAGGTCCTGGATCAAGGAAATGTCTCTTTTCAGCAGCACATGGCAGTTCCTGAAACAACCTGGTAAATGCAGTCCTTGAAGGTTCCGAAATTCAAAGGGAAATAGAGAAACAAAAACATATGCTTGAAGAAGAAACTAACCATTGCTTTTAGATTTCTTGCATATGGAATATTTGGCATTGTTACTAACATTGCAGAGACTGCCATGCAAACTTGGGAACGGGCTGCAAGTGTCAGTGGCTGGCTAAATTAGGAAGCACTTGGTAGAGTAGAATAGAGTATTTCATTTGGAAGGGACCTACAATGATTGTGTTGTTCTAATGGCCTGACTGATTCAGGGCTGACCAAAAGTTAAAGTGTCTTGTTACATGCTTTGTCCAAACGCCTCTTAAACACAGACAGCCTTGGGGAGTTAATTGTCCACTGGGAATCCTGTGTCAGTGTTTGACTACCCTCAGTGAAGAAATGCTTAAAGAGTGTAACATCTCTTCATTCATCATCATTCATCCCTTCAACATCTCTCTCTCTGAAGAGTGGAACACTAGTCAGACTGGGGTTATGTGAGAAAGGAATCTGGGAAGGATCTGGATGTGATGCTTTAAATGTGCCTCAGTGTCACTGGTGATAATTTGCTTCTGGTGGAACAAGAGCCTGGAAAGCCAGGAAGAAGCAGGTTGTGAGGGAAATGCAGGAGCTCTCAGGTCAGCTGACCTGAGGAAGTTCAAAAATATGACAAGTGGCTGTGTAAACATGGGACATGTTACCTGTGAGGGAACCTGGATGGAACCCTATCAGTTTCAAGCTATTTCCTCCTTTCTTCATGGCCCTGGAGTGCCCCAGGGCTTTGCAGTTGCTCTGTAAGGTGGTTGTTGGTGCAGGAACCTGGGACTTCTCTGGGTGTGCAAACATGATCTTCAAACCTGTTGCTTGGATTCAAAGTTTCGGTTTTGGACACATCAGGTATGTGGAATGTTCCTAATCTCCAAGTGGATGAGGGTAGCTCTGATGATCAGGTTGGAGAGGTAAATACTCACCACTGCATATTTCAATGTTACCTTGAACAAAGGGCTGAAAAATGTGATCCATTGTCTCAGCAAACATTCCTGCCAGGGAACATATTTGCTAGATTGCTGGCGAAAGCAAGATCTGAAGGGATGTGAACTCACTCCAAGGTAATTTTGTTTACACATTTCAAATACACGATTGCAAATAATTTCGCTTTCTGCTCTCTGTGCCCCCGTGGAAGCTGTGCACTGGGAAGGAGTTTGCTGCCAAACTCAAAGAAAACTTAATTTCTGTCCTAGAAATCAGATCTTCAGCTGAAGGTCTGGACTTATTCAAACTGGGTGGGGAAGACAAGGCCTTTTGCCTACAGAAAATAGAGCTTTTCCACTTTTTCCAGTGCTAGTGTGCTGCCCAGGACTCTTGATGGTAGTTTGAAGGGGTGAAGCAATGCAGCCCCACAGGAACTGCAGCTGACCAGAAGTCCCTCCAGAATTCCCACTGGAACCCGCAGCAATATTTCAGGCTATTAGTAGGAGTGTTCTTCATCAAACATGGCCAGTTTCAGTTACTGCAAATATTTTCCTGTTAAAAGGAAACCTTCACCCTAATCGGGTAACAGTTGCAACACTAAAAAAATCCCTCCATGAGATGAAATGCACAGCTGGAAATACACAGCTTTCTACAAGGGGTAGAAATAGCACTGGCAGAGGAGTAGCTGGAATAACAACTTGTCAGGTGGGGGGTGTTGAGATCCATGATGTAGTTTTGAAAGGAGGAGAGCTGCTGCATCTCCCAGCTGCAGCAGCTGAAGATGAGGTAAATGCAGCGTGTGTCAGAAATGTCTAGACAAGGTGGAATACTTATTACAAGTATTGGGGAGGTAAAAAAAAAACCACCAAAGGAAGAAGAAAGAAGAGAAACAAAGAGCCAGTAGATTGCATGATTATACGTTGCCTAAAGGAGACAGGTTGAGATTATATAATTCTCCAGGGAAACTCTACTTGAAACAATTATGTGTTCAATTGGGTGCACTATGTTAGGGTTTTTAAATTAAAAAAAAAATAAAATAGAAGAGGCTGAATGCTCAAGAAAGTGTGGAGGAGGTAGTGCAGTGCTGAGCTGAAAATCTTTTTTTAAATCTTTATACCTACTGCATAGTGGGGGAGAAAGAGACAGCAGAGAAAAGGATGCATTTGACACACGTCAGAGATATCAACAGCTCCAGTGACAATTTTAAGGAAATTAAATGGAAATTAAAGGAAAGCATTTTAGAGCAGAAGTCCCAAAAGCACTTAAAAATATGGAACATCAGAAAAGCTCAGCATCTGCCAGCAGTGGGGGATCAGCTCCTTTCGTGGCTGATACACAAAGCACAGTGGGCCAAGCCTGAGTCAAGCTCTGAGACACCAGGACTCAGCCTGATGCACATCAAAAGCTGTGCTAGAGTGCAGGAGAGCCTCCAGGGCAGACAGTTCCATCCAGCAGGGAAAAGTTCTGAAATCCCAGCATCCTGTAGAAAAAAGAGAAAGAACTGTGACACCTTGGCTTCTTTATTTCAGTTTCTCATGGTCTTGCAAAGCCATGTAATACAGCGTTGCGTGAGCCCAGCCGTCCTCCACTAAAACTCAGCTGTCACTTGGCTGTCGTCCCTTGGCCGTAGCACCATGTGGCCTCTTGTCCAGGGAAGTGCTTTCTTTCATTTCTCTGCCCCGCTTGTTTCAGTCCCTGCCTGTCTCAGGGGTATCTTCACCCTCCTCATTTCTGCCTCACCAGTGACAGAGGCAGGTGTGACATGACACCCCTTTACTTTCTTTGCACTCTCACCACACACATCGTCCCAAAGATCAGGCAGCCCCTGTAGCCTGACAGAGAGAGGATCCACAGAGGTGCACACCAGCATCCAAGCAGGAGAACAAGGGGTGTGTTCTATAAGGAAGCAGAGAGAAAGACACCACCTCAGAAACACATCCCAAAAAAAGCCCCTACAAGAGGGTGAGTCATCCACAGAAAATATTGGACTCTCTGAGTTGCAGCTGCTAGTTTTTAATGATATAATTTTAATTTACCAATAAAATAGAAGAAGGAAGGAATGATGGGATAGGATGAGTATCATTGTCTCTCTATAGCCCTCTCCCTTTTCCCACATGGATGCAGGAGATTGGCTGTTGGATCTGAGGTCTTTAAGCTATGAGCTGGTCATGCACATGTGAAGTTCGTTCAAACTTATCTGCAGGCTTCAGTTACAGCTTTGTGGGATCATATAAGATCTTATATTTGGTGAAAAATGCCAAAAAAATAATTAATATTCTCTCTTTTTATGTAAGTACTTTAACATTAGTCAGTATCCTTCTGCTGAAGGCAATACAAAACTGGGAGGAGTGGCTGATACATCAGAGGACTGTGCTGTCATCCAGAGGGGCAGGCTGGAGAAGTGGGCCAACAGGAGCCTGATGCAGTTTAACAAGGGGAATTACAAAGTCCTGTCCTGGAGGAGGAACTACCCCAGGCACTGGTACTGTCTGGGTACTTCCCAGCTGCAGCAGCTGTGCACAGGAAGGACTTGGGGGCCCTGATGGACACCAGGCTGTCCAAGAGCCAGCCATGTGCCCTCATGGCAGAGAAGACAGCTGGGCTGCTTTAGACAGAGCAGTGCCAGCAGGGGAGAAGGTGATCCTTTCCCTCCACTCTGCACTGGTGAGACAAATTTGAGGTGTTGTGTCCAGCACTGGCCTCCCAACGTACAGGAGATGTGGATATAGAGGAGTGAGTTAAAGGCAGGGTCAAGATTAAGGCATTGGAGTGTTTAGTGTGTGAGGAGAGGCTGAGAGGGCTGGGTTGTTTGGCCTGGAAAGGGGAAGGCTCAGAGGCAGATCCTGTCAAAAGACACAAACTGAAATGCAAGAAGTTGTATTTAAATATAAGAAAAATCTCACTGAGAGGCTCAGTGACATGGGAACAGACATGGGAACAGGCTGTCTGGAGCAGTAGTAGTGTTGGAGATACAACCAACACTTGTATCTCCAATACCTTTGGACATATGACCTGACTGGACATGATCCTGAGCCACCTGCCCTCTGTGACCCTGCTCTGAGCAGGACATTTGTGCTGCATGATCTACAGAGCACCCTTCTGACCTCAGTGATTCTGGGACTTTGCTCCTGGTTGTTAGCACCAAATGAATTATTTGGCTGTCAATGAGTCGAGATGATCTAGTAAAGAACTGAAGCGATTCTGTGTTTAACATGAAGCTTCCACTGGGCTGGGGGGAATGAGCAGAGTCAGACCCCCAGTCTGTCGACTGGACAATCCCTCCTCCACTTCTGCCAAGGGCTCTGGGCTGGTTGGGACTAAAGTGGTACCTCAGAATCACAGAGCCATTGGGTTAGAAGAGACCTCCAAGGTCATCGAGTCCAGCCCATGCCCTAACACCTCAACTAAACTGAGTGCTGCATCCAATTTATTTTTAAACACATCTAGGGATGGTGACTCCACCAGCTCCGTGGGCAGACCATTCCAGTATTTTATCACCATTTCCATAAAAAATTTCCTAATATCCAACCTAAATTTCCCTTGGCACAGCTTAAGACTGTGTCCTCTCATTCTGTCAGCTGTTGCCTGGAGAAAGAGACCAACCCCCACCTGCCTACACCCACCTTTCAGGGAGTTGTAGAGAGTGATAAGGTCACCCCTGAGTATCCTTTTCTCCAGGCTAAACAGCCCCAGCTCCCTCAGTCGTTCACCAGCCTCATTGCCTCCTCTGGACATGCTCAAGCAATTGCCTCCTCTGGACATGCTCAAGCATCTCAACATCCTTCCCAAACTGAGGGTCCAGAACTGGACACAGCACTCAAGGTGCAGCCTCACCAGTGCCGAGTACAGGGGCAGAATGACCTCCTGCTCCTGCTGGCCACACTATTCCCGATACAGGCCAGGAATGGGTAATGGACAAGAATTGAAACCACCCTTGTAGCATATTGTGTCTGGAATGCACTTCTGCACAAATTTCCCTGGACTGTTCTCGTGTCATTGAAGCTACTCCTGTACTTTGCATGTGATATTGGATCAGGTTCTGCTCTTTCTCTTTATTGATGTACACAGTGAATCAGAATGACAACCTCTCACCCTGCTGGGGTTTTCTTTGTAGATTTAAACTTTTAATTTCCATCCGAAGGTACTAAATATTTTGACTGCAGAATGGGGAAATGCTGCTACCCTCACACCATGTTGATCAGGGCGTAAAAAGGTGCCAGAATGATTTTGTTGTCTGACCTACTGCTATTTCTGATGGCACTAACAGTGCTGTCAGAGAAAATCAGAGTAAGGGGAAAAGGCATTATTCAGCCTAGAGAGAAAATTGTGGTGGTCAGAGATGATGGGACAGGAATGACTGAGGTTCCTCTAGCAGAACACCTTCTAGCCTGCTCTGTTGCTTGTTTGCCACCTTGGTGGGATGTCAGGCAGGACCTGGACATTAATGAACACAAGGAGGCTTGAATGTGGCAACTGTTAATTGCAGACAACTGTGGGAGTGATGATGCCAAGATTGTCACTGTAATGCCAAAAAGATCCAACTGGAGTGCTTAAAATTCAGTTATGTAGGATTGTATTTAGAACCTGTTCTCACCTCTCATGGTGGCTCTACGCAAATCCTGCTGGATTATCATCACTCTTCAAAGCCAAGGACACATCTGAAGTTCCTAAATTCGGGTAGAATTTTAGACTTTTTTTCTATCTAAGCACTGGTTGTCTCTGGTGGATCCTTTTGTGTGCTGGGGTCCCATCTTACACATGAGGGTGTTGGAGAACCTCTGCAGTGTAACCAGACTCTGCTTCCCAGTGCTGAATGGCCTTGCAGGTCACACCATCCCTGCCTGGCATTCTCTTGCCAGAGACAACCTCTTCTGCCACCAAGCATGGCTGGGGAAAGCTCTGTCTCCTCGGTCTTGTGCTTTGAAATGTCTTCTCAGGGCAACACTGATTTCAGAAAAGGCTGTTCCCTTGGATGGGAGTAAATCAGTGCGCAAAAATCCCTCCCTTCCAGCTGACACCATGTGCCATGTTTTTATCCTTCTGTTGGTCTCAGTGTTTTATGTAGAGACCATGAAAAATATTTGCAAAAGGTAGAATTGCAACAACAATCTCTTCCTCAAAGTGTTTCCCTGCTTCTGCAGGAGCTGATGCCAGGCTGTAGAAGACAACAGATAGAGCAGGAGGAAACCTGGCCCAGTGATTTCATCAGCCTTGCACAAATCATCTGAGGACTGGAAGGGAAATGTGGAGTGGTGCCAAGACTTGAGGTCAGAGCAAAGCTTGAGGGATGAGTCCAACTCTTTCCTGCATCAACTCATGGCTTCCTTAGCCTGCCCTCTGATAAACCTGCACGTACCAAGAGGTACCTGCTAAAGTGCCAAGTACTTTAACATTGCTCGGGAAGAGGCAATGCTGCAGAGGTGTGTCCAATGCACACAGCATATCCATGGGGTGGATGCAAAGGTGCTTAGGGAATGCCAGGCTCCTCCCAGAGTAACCACATGCCATGAGAAGTGCCCTTGTTCTCGCTCAAGGAGTGAGTTGTTACTGGAGGAGGAGGAGGCCGTGAAGTGTTTGCAGGGGTTAAAAGTGGAATGAAAGTCAGGGCTGGCCTCACCAACTGAAGTGTTGGGTTTGAGATTAGCAGCTGTCAAACCTCTCTCTCTGATGACTGCTTCATCACAAACAAAATGTTGGGGGTTTCCCCCATTATTTTAGCCAAAATGACCCTTGATTTTCCATCAGGGTCATGTTGCATCAGTAGTCAAAGGTCACTGCAAGTATCTGCAGCCACAGCCTGTAAACCTGCCCCTGCCAGGATCACCCTGTTCTGAGGCAGCCAGGGTCTCCCCAGAATCTCCTGGTGGCTGCTCCTGGACAGGAGGGATCACATAAGGGCCCAGTTCTGGCATAGCTTTCAATCCTTTGGTGAAAGGTACCTCTTAAAAGAGGGAAAAGAGGGTTAACAGCTGCATTTTCTCTTTTCTGAAGAATTTGGAGAGATCTGAGTTGTTTTTTGGGTTTTTTTTTTTTGTGTCTGTTTTTTTTTTAAGCAAAACAAACCTCCAGTGCTGAATTTCAGGTGAAGAGCATTGCAAAAATAATAGAGGCCATCAAAACACAGCCCTCATTTCAACTGCATTTTTTCCTAGAAAACTGTCAGAAGCCAACAATTTAAATGTACCTTTAAAGTACAAAAATGCATATTTTGTACAAGGGTACTCAACTGGTTTCCAGTTTACCAACTAAAAGTGAAAAAAATCATCTTTATCTGAGATTCTGGTGATTGACCTTGTCCTGCCCAGACAGCTGGCCATGCTCAGCTGGGTTTGATAAGGCTTTGAGGAAATTAACCTTGCCAAAGGCAGTCTCTGTCTCAGCACCGCTTGGTCCATTACCTTTTCCTTGGAAAGCCTTGCTCTAACTTCAGCTCCCTGGGCTTATTCCACACCCTGCTGCTGGGGCAGGGGAGCTGATGTTGGGTGTTGCTTATTAAAGCAAAGGGGTCCAGGGATGTGTAGTTTGAGTCAACTCTGAGAGAGACAGGAGGCTGAGTAATCACCAAGGCAAGGGAATATTTGACAAGGTGCCTTCAGGGAGACTGGGAGCAGCCAGGGCACCCCTGGCAGAGTGAAATACTGGCCGAGTCTGTTCCCAAGTGGAAATGGCTGCGCACAGAGTCCTCACTGTGGTCTGGGGACAGGAGAAGAACTTGTTTATGGCTGGCTCATGGCATCAGTACTCTGGAAGGGGATGAAGGAAGAGGTGGAAGTTGATGGAGTTGCTCTGTCCTCATCCCTGCAAGTTTGTGGGCTCGTAAGGAAACATGCAGAACTGCATGGGGCCAAATTGTCCATCAGGCAGGGGAATGATGCCTTTGCTGTGACTTTGGCCATGGGTACAGAGCTTTGGCTGGAGGAGAGCTTCTTCCCTGACTATACACAACTACTGAAAATGGTGTACAAGTGACTTTGGTCTGTCAGCACTCCCTGAGATTCCCTGATTCCTCCTACCTCATGCTCAGGGCAAGAGCACAGTCGCTGGGGAGCAGAGGATCTGGCCCTGAGTGGGTTTTTGTTTCTTTGGGTGTTTCAGGTACTCTGTCTCAGCATTGGCACTGAAGGCACAAGGTGGTCCTCAGCACCCCAGACAGAGGGAGGAGCACTCTGCTGATGAGGGCTCTTCAGTGCAGGTGCCCTGCACTGGAGCTGGCTCTCCTCTTAGGAGAGCTTAGGAGCTGCAGGGGATGATGCTGAGTGTGAGGAACAAGCCTTTAACTCACTGACGTGCATTTTGGCTCAAGCAGTGTCTCGGTGTGACACGTTTTATTGCTTTAGTGGCCTGTGGCTGCTCAGTAGAGCAGAAGGCTGCTGGGGTGTGTTGTTCTGGTACATTACTCTGAGTCCCTGAAGGATCTTACCCAGGCTGGGCATCCCCCAGCAGCAGAGCTTGCCTGGGGCTGGGAGCTGCTGCCCAGCACAGGGCAGGGAGCTGTGTGCTGGCAGGAGTGGCCATCAGTAGCCATCTTCCTATGGCCACCTTCTGGAGGCTCAGAAAAAGGGGCAGGGGGGGATGGTCTAGTACTTGGTGGGAGCAAACATGAAATTTTACCAAACTGTTTCTTGGCTTTCCTGCCCGTGTGGGGTCAGAGGGATGTTGAAACTTCAAAAAAGTGAGGAAGAGTGCAGGTGAGCTGGATTGGAGGCCTCATGTACACACATGCAGTCAACCCCTGTGCAAGTGGCTACAGGATCTGAATCTGAGAATTCGTTGTGTAATTTGTATTTTTGCACATAAGTAGATATTTCTATATTTGGAGTGAGGAAAAGAACTCCAGTGTGAACGCAAGAGAATCCCATATGGCTGATCTGAAAAGAAAATGTGGAATATTAAGCTATCTTTAGTGTCTCTAGTGCTGTATTTGTACTCTCTGTCCTTTGGAATTTATACTTCTTTGGAACTATAGAGACAATGCAGTATCTCTAGTGCAAACCCTCCACCCCAAACCCAAAGCTAACAACAAAACTAAACAAAAAATCCCAGCAAAACTAAATAAACACACTTAAAGAAGGAAACTCTTAGGTGTATGGAGGAACCTGGAAGTTTTGAGACAGTGACAAAACACTGAGTCGCCAGCTGAAGAGGCAGATGACTTTGACCCTCCTCTCTTCTCCAAGTGAATCTCTCTGAAACACTGAAGACCTTTATGGCTGTAAATGCTCATCCCTCACAGTTGGCCTTGCATGTCACTGAAAGGAAAGTACTACAGCTTCTTAGTGGGTTGATCCATTTTGTGCGGGTTTCTCATGGAGAACAAAGGAATTTTTTCTAAACTTCAAAAGGTCAGTCTCCATGTCTGGCCAAGAAACCACAGCTAAGTGATAAATGGGACATATTTCTGTCTTGTAGTGTTTTTTCCTAATGCTGTAAATAGTTTTGTGGAGTTTAATTTTAGTTTTTTGGAAGTTTGTTTGTTTTTAAGGACCAAAGTGCTCAAATCCAAATTTGGGAACAGGTTTAGCCAAGAAGTGGTATCAGTGGTTGGTGGAAATACCAGCCAGAAGAAAGTGGTTTTTTGGTTTTTGTTTTTGAAGTGATTGTTTTACTTCTGCTATTGGTTTTCTTAGATTTGAGGCTTTATAGAACCCACTTTGCCTTTTGGACAGCAGAAGGTGCCTTGTGTAGCTGGACTGCAGAAGAAGCCAATGTCATTGGGTTTTATAAGGGGCTGGAAGCTTTAGAGAAGAAATGCAGCCTCCTGCATCCTTAAGTTTAATCATTTAAACCTTTTCTGCCCCCTAAATACACTATTCCTACAGCAAGAGCAGAAAGTGGACTGGTGTTCTCTGTAGCTGGGTTTCATCTCTTTAGCTCTGCTGAGGTGTTTGAGCTGTGTGGCACAAACCTCTGGGAGGTGAATGGCAGTTGGAAATGCTTGTGTGCATGGATCCAGCTGGAATCTGCTGCACGGGGTAGGGATGCTCAGCAGTGTCATCAGCATTGTGCTGATAACGCAGGGTGACATCCCTCGGGCCGGCAGGAGCTTGTTGGAATGGTGAGGCTGGATGTTGGTACCCTGACTGCGGAGGAATCCTGCTTGTCTGCCCACTGTTCACAACACGGGAAGGATCCATTCCTGAGGTGCTCTGTGGGGATGGAGGGAAGTCAGATCTGGAGTGGTTTAAGATGTGTTGTTTTTTGTCTGTGAGCCTGTTGAACGTCACACTGCACAATCAAAGACTTATGAGGAGGAGAGGTTATTAGAACACATTTCAAAAATAGTTGAAAATAGAGGATATTTGGATTTTAGTGACCAAATTCATGGGACCTGTTGCCTCTTCAAGCTAGGATGGAAGAACACAGCCATGCCATTTACCCACCAGTGGGGCAGGTCCAGCTGCTCCTGGGTCCAGCTGCACCAGACTCTTGCCACAGAGGTGTCCTCTCCTGAGTCCCACAGAGCTGCACCAGAGCCAAGCTGTGGTCAGAGTGCGGGTGCTACTTCTTGGCAGTAGTGCCAAAGCTGAAAGACAAAGTGCTCAAGAGTGAAAAATCAGAATAGATTTCTCCACAAAAGCACTTTGCTTAACATAATCCTGGCTACCTTGTTTTGGGGAGGGGAACAGCATGATTTTGGGGCTGCGTGGGCTGGGGAGAGGAACAGTGCAGCTGCAGGGTGAAGCTCAGTCCCACTATCCTCACCTGTCTGGAGTTCACCTCTTACTTCTCCTGAAATTCACTGAGAAGGACCCTTGTTCCCTGTGATCCTCACATCTTCCACTCAAGGGTTTGAAGAACACTCCTCCTCCTCTCCAGCAGGATGGAGACTGCTAGACTGACCTCAGCTGAAACCACTTCATAGCTCACCAGGGCCGTGGCTGCCTGTGGGGTCACCTCACCTTCTCTTGAACTTTGTGCTCCCGAGGGACTTTTCTTGGAACGATTCGAGCTTGCTGCCTGAGACAAGTGCTGAGCTGAAAGAGTTGAACAGGCTGCTCTAACTCACATCAGACATGTCCTTCTGCTTTGTCTGTGAGGACACTGAGGGCTGCATTACCACCATCAGTTCCTTTCTTCTTGTGTTTTTCTGCAGTCTTGGTCTTCTACGGCAGCTTAGGGTTAAACATCTGGTGCTGAAAGTCACATGGAAATGTGTTTCCCATCTAGTCAGTCAGCTTTATGGTGTTTAAATGTCCTTATAACATCTTCCTTTGAGACTTCAGCCTGAGGTAGTATCTGTAACTCAAATTTATTCCCAAAGAATTACTTGGTGCTGATATTTTGGTCATCAACAGCCTTTTTAATTGAAAGCCTTAGCAATGTGGTAGCTCAGCTCCCTGCTATCTCCCTGACCATGCTCTGTGGTCCCACAGTGGGCCCAGCTCAGTGTGCTCCTGGCTCTCCAAGAACTGAAGCAGAGCTCTCCACTGCCATGCTGACCCAAGTGCTTGGCAGAGGCACAGCCTGTTTCTAAAATTGTCTCCAAGATAGTTTTCCATGGATTTGTATCTCCCAGACAGGCAAGCCGGGTGGTATTTTATATGGTGTTATTGTTTGTTTAGCTAATGAGGTAGGGAAAAACAAAGGGCTAGGATCCTTGGCTCTATGAAACAGCTGTCAGCAAGCGGCCCCAAGAGAGCGGATGAGCAGGGACTGAGCAGCCAGGGCACTGAACCGGCGCTCTGAGGGATGGCTTTGATTCCTGACTCAACACAGTCATGGATGAAATGCAAAAAAGGATGCCTCGGCCCAAAAAGAGGAGGGAGATGCTGGGAATGGTGTGCTTTTGCTGATTCTCTGCCAGTGAGGAGCTGCTGCTGGAGAGTAGCTTTTGTCTGCCACTGCCCACCTGGAAAGAAGGTGACCCCTTCCACAAACATTCCTGGAGTCTTCCTTCTGGAAGAACTTGGCTGCAGAAGGGCGGATTCCCTTCCTCATGCCTTGTGCCCTACCATGTAATCTGGGCCACTCCTTTAGTCGTTTTTATCTGATGCTGAGGAGCCTGGAGGAAAGTCCCTGCTCAGAGGAGCTCTGCTGGAGAGCAGAAAGCACAAGGAAAACAATAAAATATCTTCCTGCAACCCCCCTTTAGTTTGCCATTTTGACTTCAGATGCAAGCTCCCATCATTTCCACATGGAACAGCCACATGAAAAGCACCACTAAACAGTTCTCTGAGTTTCCCAACAAGAAACACAGCAGCTAAATATATTTAATCTGTGTGTATTGTTCATCTTGGCTTTAATTTCCTGTTCTCAAAAGGTTTAGGAATTTAAACCCATGAATCATTACTGAAGCTGTTAATGCTTGGAGCCTTTTTCAGAAAAGGAGATAAAGGAACAGATATTAATACCAGCTTAGCACAAATTCAGCCAGAATTTGAACTCTGTGAGAAGTTCCTGCCATCCCAGAGATGCCTCTTGTTTTCTAACCATGACAAAAGCTGCTAAGAAGTGGGTAGGTGGATGAAATCATTCTCCCCCAGGTAAACAGGATGCATCCATTTAAAAACATCTCTCTGGCATGTTATGGGCTGCAACATCCCCATCTGGAGACCTCCAGAGCACTGTACTGTTCCTCTGTTTCTAAAATTGCAGCATCTATTGAAGCAGGGACTTTTTCAGAGTGCAGTCATGAGATTTCTCTGGGACTGGAGGTCATGCACTTACTCAAGTTGAATAAAAGATTGGAAGAAATCTTTTCTCAGTTGCATTTCACTGGGCTGCCAGGTGGCTGCTTTTATACTTGCAGGATCCTCCCAAAGTCCTGACCTCAAGAGGCTCCCAGATATGCCAGAAACAAGGTCTGACCATGAGATGCCTCAGTGAAGGATGGTGGCTTCCACTTCTCTGCAGATGGAAAAGGATTCGTGGTAAATCAAGTTATTCATCCTCTTTCAAGAGCCTGGTTTGACTGGAAGACCATACCAGACTTCCTTGGAATCCTGTGGGATTGAACACCGAAGGTCAAAACAGGAAGTCCAGGAGAACCCATAGTAAGGTCCTAACTAGCGATTGTAGTCAGCAGTGAAACAAAAACTATGTGGGGACTGTCTTTATTTTTTTGTCCCGACTTTAGTTCTAGAATGCCATAGATACAGAAAATTACTGAGGTGGGAAATGACTTCTGGAGGTCTTCTAGTCCAGCCCTCTGCTCACAGCAGGGCTGACTGCCTGGTTGATAATATTGATAATATTGATAAATGCGAGTGTTTAGAAGAAGCTGCCTCATTCTTGTTTGATTTGTACCTTTGGGTAACATAAAAGCATAGAAACTACAAGTTTGGAAGGAACACACTTCATCTTCCTTAGCAAGCTTGCTCTAATGTTTGCTCTTTTCAGGATGGAAGAGAAATGGTCTGGTTTCTAACATCATCTTTCCTCCACTTCCCTCAGGAAAGGGAAGGCCCTGGTGTAGAAGAGGCAGTCCTGCTTTATCTTGCTGCCTGTGCCAGGGGTGTGCCAGAGAGCTGCTGCTGGGAAATTTGGGAATATAGCTGCTGCTAACTGGGCTGGGAAATTGGTTTCTGTGCATTCTGTGACTGGAGCCCTTGCTGTCCAACAAGTGTGTGGTGGGTGGAGGGAGGGGGATAAGGGGCAGGAGGCAGAGCAGTGTGTTGTGGCAGCTCAGGAATGTGCTGGCTTGGGAAGGGCCTGGACCTCCAGCAGTGCTGCAAAAAGTCATTCCATGTCCTAAAGGTGATGGAGCTGCGGCAGGTTTGTGCCAAGGGACAGCAGTACCCTGTTTGGGAAGAACTGCTGTAGGAATTAGGGACATCTGAACACTGAATTAATGTGATTATGCAGAAGCTATTTATTGTTTACATTATGCTTTAGTTATAGATTTTACAACTACTGTCCATGCTATTACGCATTACTTGATTGGTTCTTTATTTTGTTTACGTGCTTTGCACGCAGTCCTCAAGAAATATGATTGGTTACAGTCTAGGTGCTTCTTTATCTAGCTTTTGCAGTTTCGTTATTCTGTTTCTTAGCCTCTTCTTTCCCAATTTAGTACAATTTATGTTTTAGCAACTTTGACAAATTCTAGAGGCTTTGATAAGTACATTTAGAAATAGTTTGGCTGGGGCACACTATGGCTTAACTATTCAGATGTATTGCAACAAACTGCACTATTTGCTTGTATATTTATGAAAATAGAGGTGAACTCTAATGAGAAATGAGGACACGCCTACAAATACATCTGTAGTTTACATTTTTCTCTTCTAAAACTCTGTCGTTAAAATGTTAGTGACCTACAAAGCATAATACTAAGAAATGCATCCCCTGAGAGCTGCAGCACCCAGTATCAGACATGGTGGCTGAATCTGAGTACCTGAGGGTGTTCCTTGTGGTCCTTTCAGCAAAGCACCTGTGAGCACATTCTAGGCAGTCTGGATTCCCTCCAAACTCCCAGCAGAGCCCTGTGACATGTTTGTCTCTCATGAAGGAAAAGGCCTCTGTCTCCTTCTTGCCTCTGTTTTCCATCATCAGTGAGCTTGAGTCTCTGAGGCTGCAGCCCATGGCCAGATCTTCTCCTTTCACAGAGTGCTCTGGAGCCACTCCTGCCCCTGGAAGAAGCGCACTCAGAGCCAGAAAGCATCAGGCTCTGTCGGAGCCTCTGGGGCTGTCTCTCCATCTGTTTGTTTAATGACGCGCGGCAGCCTCATCTCCGACTTCGCCCCTCAGGACAATAATCCACTCTGATGTTTGGGCCAGCCAGCTATTCTTCCCAGACCAGACTGCGGTTGGGGCACTGTAGGCCAGAGAAGGCTTAAAAGTCTTCTTATGAATAGCTTTATGGCTCAAAATGTTGCTCTGAGGTCTGCAGGACATGCAGAATGTTTGCTGGAGTTTGCTTGCTCGTTTTCTGCTGAAGAAAGGGATGCGCCTCAAAATCCAGATGTACTGATTCCTGAGATCACTGAGTGAGAGTGGCAAAGCTTTAGGGAAGAGAGACTTCATTGAAGTGCTGGTTTCAAAATCCTGCTTTGATTTAATTGCTTGGCTTCCATGGCCTTTGTTGTGAGAAAGTGGAATGGCTTCTTTCTATACAGATGTTAAGGTGTTGGGAGGGAAAAGTGGCAGGGGCCCTATTCCTAACCATATCCCCTTAGGAATGCCCAGGTGTTACTGAGTGAAACACCCCCCAAGAAAGGAAACACATCCAGAGATATGCTTTGGGTTTAGTGCCCTATTAAATAAGAGGAAACATACCCTTGGGATCAAAAAAAGAAAATATTTGTCTTTCCCATAGTCCATTAGTAGGTCTTCCCTTTTGTTTTGGAGGTGGAGATTGCGTTCAGTAATTCCAGCATGTTGTACCTCACATTGTGTCTCTCAGGCAGAGCAAAGAGGTTACCCAGCTGCTCTGGTTCTGTGCATGAGCCCTTGAGCAAAAAGGAGTTCTGTTCTGCCATGTGCAACCTGGGCCCAGGGCACTGTGAACAAGAATTTCTGAAGCAGGTGATATGACCTTAAGCTCTTTCGTAAGCTCCACGTGCCTTTGGCTCACCATGGGATGAGGAGAAGATGCTTCTAGGGCCCTAGAGAAAGAGGTCTGGGAATGGCAGGGGCAGCTACTCCACCTGCTCTGCCATCGAGAAACTCACACTAGCCAAATATCCACATCTGAGTATCTGCAGTGGCTGGCAAAGGCAGTTCCGGGCTGGATGAAATGCAAGCCCTGAATTACAGAGACAGATGGAGCAGGGTAAGAGGGAGCCGTGGGTCAGAGGAAAGCGGCAGCTGATGCGTGCAGACAGCTTTCTCCAGGGCGAAGGAGCAGGAGCAATTTCCTTCCCAGGCCAGCCGTTACCCAGCGCGGTGCTGAGCACAGTGGGCACCATCCACACGAAGTCGCCAGCAGTGCATTGACAGAAACCCTAACGAAGAACAGAGCATTTTGGTTATCATTCACCCATGAGCTGCAGCTCTGCNCCACCCGTGTAACTGAGGGATGCGTGCCCAGAGCATGCTGCCCTGCTTGGGTCTGCTGTCCTGAGGGCTTCCATACAAAGGCTTCTCGATTTGCTTGAGACTCTGTTCAGTCAAGGAGCTTGATTTCAGTGAAACAAGGTCAAACCCTCCTAAAACCAGGAGCTGAGGGCAATTTTGAATGCTTGAGTTGATTCCATTGAGTGGAAGCTTGAACATTTTAAGTTGCTTCCACTTAGGGCATCATTAATTGATGGTGAAAGTCAGGGCAACTGAAGTCTGTCCCCATCATACATTTGTGAAAGAGCCTCACAGCTCTGGAGGAAGCAGGACAATGCTTGCTTGCAGTGCCTTTGGAGTGCGAAGGGCCATGGACGGGTGGGAACCTTTCCATTTCCACAGCACAGCATCTCAAGGAGTTTATACACTACAATCAGCTTTTCAAATTCCTCCATTTGCATCCTGATAATAGCAGACCAAGGCAGTTTTCTCCATTATAGAGTTCTCCTTCTGCTCCGCCTTATTCAGAGGTGTTCAGGAAATCTGGCTCTTTCCCCTCCTCTTCCCCAAAGCTCCCCCAAAGCGCTTTTCTTTCTCCAAAAGCAGCGTGTTGCATCTTTCCCTCGCCCCGGCAGATGGATTTGTATGACTGTGTGTGCTCAGGGTTATTGATGCTCCCTGCCATTTTAGCAGGAAGAGCTCCCGCTCGCAGGAGAGAACAAAGCCCGAGGATTCCCGAGGTCTCCATTGATGCAGAAGGCACCGAGCGGGACGTGAAAGAGATAACAGAGACGCAGCAAGATCCTCCTCCATCCCCCCGCCTCCCTCGCCCTCCGATTCAAGGAGCAGAGGCTGGTTTGTGAATGAGGAGCCGCAGCTCGTTCAGACGGAACAAATACCAATAAAGGAGCACAATAGCGGCTGCTCCCGAGCCGGAGCCGGCAAGGAAAAGGTAGCAGTTCTCAAGAGGGGGCTTATTTCCCGAGAAGCCATTGGTGCGTGACAGATGGAAGGAACTAATAAAATATTATGGACTTGCAGAGCTTTGATCTTCCTGCGTTTTTTCATTTTCCCCCTTCTTCCCAAGGGTACAGGCTGTGTTATCTAAATGAATAGGGTGGAAATCTCATTTGGAAAAGGCTACCCTGGCAGCATGGCTTGTAGAGGGAATGTCAGCAGTCTGCTCCAGCACCGTGCTCTAGTGCAGGTTGGATTTTTTCTGCAGCAGGTTTTCAATGCTTTTGAAACACCTGTACCCCTTCCCATACTGTTCCCAGTGCGTCTTTCCACCTGCTTGCAGGTCTACTGGAGCTGAAGTGGGATAAGAACAGCCATTTTGCAGCTCTGTGCTCATGTTGCAGGTTCTGGTCTATGTGCAAGAGAGTAAATGCATTTTTGGGGTCAATGTGCTTTCCTATTTCTGTTCCAACTGCTGCAGCTCACAGGGACCCAGCAGCCTTGAGCTGTAGCCCTCAGCAGCCAACAGCTTTTAATCTAATTTTCTTACTGTGACTAATCTTTAGGGTGAATAGATTTGAGTTTTGTCTCTGTGGCTGTGAAGCAGAGAAATTTGTTTTCTTTCTAGAGAAGTCACTGTGGTAAGAGCCCTGGGGCTTGAATGGAGAGCACGAGTATTGGCTGCATGCAGTTGGTTCCCTGGACAGTGAGACCCCTCCTTGTTTTCAGGCTGTCTCTGCTGTTGTGTCAGTCTGGCTGTCTGCACAAATAGCTTAGCAAGTCACTGAGGGCTTTATTGCTGCATAGATTAAACTAGGGTCATTTTTTTCTCTCCCCTTAAGAAAGGGTGTTTGTAAGTGGCTCTCCTGAAAATGCTTTCCTTGAGTTATCTGGTCTGACTGTTCAGGATTACTACTTTCCTGAGCCCCTGCCTTGGTCCTGTCACCCTCACTTGCCTCCTCTGAGCAGCTGTCCCTGCTCCACCTGGCCATGGCAGTTCTGTCTCAGTCATCACTGCTGTTGCCCGGGGGGTCAGTCCTCACCTTGGCCCTGATGGGTCCCCCAGGCCTGGCAGCACTGTGCCCTGCCTTGGCCCCTCCTGCCAGCCTTCACGAGTATAAACCCCCCAGCCACAGTGAAACCACGACTTTCCCACTGTTCACTTCTCACTGTTTTGCCCATTCCAACCTATGGAAATAGGTGCTCTGTCCCTGAAATGATGGAGTTAACAACACTGTGAGGGTCTTGCATCACCAGACCCTGGAGTTTACGCCTGAGGAAAGTTTGAATTGGTGTTGAGGGCGTCATTGCCCCTTGTGTGCAAAGGTGTTGGCATAGCTCTGTGTTTTAATTCCTGGAACAGAGGTGGGGAGGTGAGGGCTCTGCTGTATGTAGAGGGAAAAACTCAACACCCTTGTTTCAGCTTTTATTATGAGGCCTTTCTGTTCCAGATACTGTATTCTGCTTTTTTTGTCCATGCATTTATTACATTCCTTGTCTGGTCCCACGGGCACTTAAATCACAATAGCTGTGGGCCTCTGGATTAGGGTGCAACAGTAAATCTGCAGATGTACAACCATGCACTAATTTCCAGCTGTGCTACAGATCTTGCTTGCTTGGCTTAGTTTTAGCAGAAAGCCCACAGCTCCTGCTTGTTTTCTAATTGGTTATTCCCTTGTCTGAGCAGGGTGGAGGGAAGGAGGGACTCTGCCCCTAGGTGGATGCAGAAGTGTGATCAGGAAGAGCCAGATACTAAAGGATGCAGGTGATTCCCTGAGCACTGGGCAGGGAGATGCTTGTGAGAGTCAGGATTGGTCTGTCTTTTCGGTTTGTATTGTTTAACACTGAGAAACCTGAAAAACTATGAGTTAAAATGGCTCTTCTGTCCTTTAGATTTAAGAGCAAACTAGGGAGGGAGGCCTTTACAGATTGAACGCTTAAAATAATATATCGATGGGGTTTATTTTTTCTAAACTTGGTTTGCCAAAAACTCTTACTAAGACTTTTTGCACTGATCTTGGACAAGAAGACATTGCAAAACACCACATTCTCCTTAGATGATCACATTGTTTCCTGCCCTGCTCTAATACCAGCCTATTGCCTCAATTCCTGGGATTGCTTTACTCAAATGTTTGCGTTCTCCTCTGGGCTGGACTTTGACACTTCCTACTGCTTTTGGAGGCCTGGCTGAAACTGCTCCACAGCTGGAGGCAGCACAGCTCAATGCTCGCTTGCTCCTCTGGACCTAAATCCATGTTCCCTGCTGATAATCCTGACAAGTTCCCACCCCTTCACCTCCAGAGAGCCACCTGGCATATGTAAATCCAACCAACTGATTTATAATTGCCACATGGAAGTGACAGGAAAAGTGCCAAAGCTGCATCCCTCAGCTACCCCCCAGGAGCATCGCTGAGCTCTGGAGTTCAGCTCCTCACAGATAACACAGTATCTTCTGCAGACAGATGGGCTTTGATTTCAGAACACCCTGGTGTAAGACTGGTGGCTCTGGTTGTGTTTGGAGCAAATGTACCTGCCTGGAGTCCTGTGTTAGCTGTTACCCTATCCCCCAAACAGATACCTGATTTCTTGCCTCTGTTTCCATTAGAATGTTCCTTTAGACCAACATGATCCAAAATCCACCAGGCAAGTGGCAGTGGGCTCTGTGGGGAGGGTATTTTGCATCAGAACAAAACTGGTAGCAGAGAGAAGGTTGGTGAGCCTCCCTGTCTGTGCTGTGGTGACCTTGTGGCCATTGTCCCTGTGTGGTGCCATGGACCTCAGCCTGGCTTTCCTAGCCCTGTGTGATGCAGTAAACTAACATCTCTCAGCAGAGCGGGCAATGACAGGACCAGAAACTGGCCTGACTACAGTGGCAGGACCAAAAACTGCCCCTCTTCCCAGCTCCTGTGTTCCTGCAGGGGCTGGGAGAGTTTTCTCCTCACAGGTTTCTGTCATATGGAGCACATCAGCTCTGTGTGCTGTTTACTGCCTCAGCTGCTCCAGAAATATTTCACAGGGGGAAAGCTCTTGGCCAGGGCGAGGTTGAATTTTCCAGACTCTGTTCCCACTGGGGTTTCATTGCTTGCAACCTTTTGTGTGGTTATTTTCTTTCTCTCCTTAAGCCCAGGCCTCTGTAACCTTAATTAGTTGACTGTGAACATAATCTTGCTTAATACATGATGGTTTTGATGGGGAAATGTAAGCAGTGGAGGTGGTGAGTAGAGATGCTCAGGGATAGTGGCTTTGGTCTGCAGAAAAAAAATTTAAGAGGTAGTGTCTTATTTTCCTCTCTTTCTTTTTCATGAACTTGGATAAAACCTCAAAATTCCCTACCTCAAAACCCCACACAGCAAAACAAGAACTTGCAGATCCCACCCCCCATCCTCACTTCAAATAAAAGCCTTAACTCTCTTTATAACCTGTATTTAAACAAAGATTCTTAAAAATACCCCAGAGTATTCTTCGTGACTTGTTACTTTAAAAATGTCAAAATAGGAATTTCAAAGCTTTTCTTTTTTCCCATTCAACATTTAACAAAAATATTTCAGTGTGTTTGTTGAATTATGGGTTTGTTTAAAGCAGGAGATTTCTTTGTTTGTCTGTTCTTGCTGGCACATCCCCAGCAGGTTGTGAGGACAGTTCAGTGCAGGGGCTCCCAGTGTGATCCCTGACCTGGACAAAGGCAGGCTAGGTTCCTGTGTCCAGTCAGAGATGGTCTCTCCACTGCTCTGTACTCACTGGAGCAACTGAGAGAACTGAGAGGAGAGCCAGAGCTGCACTGTCCTCCTCCTGTCTCTGTCCCGTGCAGCTGAGCCTGTCCCAGGATGTCTCTCTCCAGGATTTTGCTGGCACTCAGCTGGGATTATCTCCAAATTCCCATCTCAGAGAGGCAAGAGCAAAAAGCACCAGTGTCCCCCTAGCCGGACTGGCAAGGTGCTTCCCACCCATCCTTGCTCTCTGCATAACCCCTGCCTTTGCCTTCTGATGTGAGCAGTGCAGAAAGGATTAGAGACATTCCTGTAACTGCTCCAAAACAACAGATGTTTCCAGCAGTGGGAAACTCCTCTACCCTGTGTGGGAGCAACATTCAGTACAACCTCAGCTCCGTGTTGGTTGTACTTCCAGTCTGTAATTTCCACAAGGAAATGGAGATAGCAGCAACTTAGGAGACACCCAAGTATGTTTGTGTCTAAAATGAGAAATATTAAAGGGGTGATGTGTGTGGGAAGACTTTCTTCCTGGGCTGTGCAGTATAGCCATGTCTGCCACCTTTAATTCTGAGATGCCCAACACAAACTCAGTGTGGTTTATCCAAATCTCTGCCAGGGAGAGAAGCTGGGTCCCTTTCTGCTTTATAAGCAGGGAGCAAAAATGAAACTGTGCTGTGTTCTGCTGCCAGGACCTGGTGGCTATATCCTGGCAGGAGTGTGGGGAGCAGGCCCAGAAGGGAAAGAGTGCCCCAGAAGTGTTCACCTCTACCATTATGTTTGAAAACTAAGTTGTCTTATTCAGTCATGCAAGGGTAAACCCTACAGGGGACTGTCCTCAAGCTTGATTTTACTTCTCATGCAGTTTTTCCTGGTGTTTTTTTCTTGTGCTTCCTTCTCAAGGCTGGACCCCTGCAGGCCAGGTGTCCACAGGTATCCATCAGCCCCAAGGCCCTTCCAGCCTGGCTCTGTTAGCTGGGCTCTTGCCCGGTTTGCAGCCTCTCACACGAGGGACACGCAGGCAAACCCCGCGCCGCCGCTCATCTGCAGGGAGTGTGGCCAGTCACTGAGATGGTCTGGAGAGAGCTTTCCAGGTCTGTGGGTTCCCATTCCTGAGGTCAAATAGAAGGCCCGAAGTGAGTGGTCCGTTTTCTGCCTACAGCCACAGGAGGTATTGCTAACAGACAGCTTCCTTCACTGCTTCCTCATCCCCTTTCCCACCACTTTTCCCTTTCTGGCCTTGAGCAAGCCCTCCACAGCAGAGGCTTTGAGGATCCCCCAAGAAGGGAGCAGGACAGTTTGCTGATGTAAGCATGGCAGGTCTCGCTTCAGAGCAAAGAGGCAGCTGCCCTTGGATATCAGGATGCCCAGGAAATTTCATGGAAACAGATTTCACAGAACATTCTGAACTGAAAAGCACCTACAAGGGTTGTCAAGTCCAACTCCTATGTGAAAGGCCCATAGAGGGATCAAACCCATCTTGGTGGATTATCAGCACCATGCTCTGATCAACTGAGCTAATTCAGGGTCATGTGTGATAGCCAGCTGGAAAGGGAGAAATGGATCCCAGTTGATTTACAGTGGTAGGATGCTTTGCCCTTTGAGCTTTATGTGTGACTTTATGGTTTTTTTTCAGGTATATAAAGTATTTGGTTGAGTGGAACAGTTATATAATATTTTTTTTCTGTCTTTGCAGATACAGAGTAGGTTGTTTCTACACGTAGTTGTTTTCTAAAATCTAAGGATACATCAATGAAGATGCTTTACACTGGTATTTATACCCACCCCTTTCACCACAGTAGTTTCAGGGTGGTTGAACCATCATAGACCAAAATAACTGAGGGTCTGAAATGTCCGTGGAAAGCAATTTTTTGCCATCAGCTACTATATCCTATACTTTGGCTGAGTTCAGAAGCCTGTGTTCTGCTGTTGGTCCCTCTTGTCTTTTAATCAGAGCCATCTAGTGAAGAACAACAAAATTATGCTTATTTCAGAATAACTGACTGTGATTAAGTAGATGTTTCCTCTCAGCGGAAGGTAACTATCTACATCTGTGTGAGAAGGTCCCCATCCTCCTCTTAAAGAATATCCAGCTGAGGTTTGTGTTTCTATCAGCCCTCACACCAAAACATGGTCCACCCCCACCCCTGAAGGCGGTCACTGATAGTAGTGACAGTTTCAGAGCCAATTCCAGGAGATGCTGCTGCACACACAGAGAAATCTCTTCTCTAAACCCCCTTCCACACAGAGAGAATGGTCCTTATTTGCCACAAGGAGCTACTGTGAGAGTGGATTAGTTAATGTTTCAACAATGTTTGGAAGTATTTATAGCATTCAACTAATCTTTATATCACTCAGTAAATAGCTGTTATTTCTTTATGGCAGGCTGCATATATGGACTGTTATGGTGATGAAGCCAAAGGGGCTTTTGATATTTTCTTCCCATTAGAAGTCAGGCAAATTTATTTCCTGTGTGCTTTTGAAATTTCTGCAATCAAATCAGGAGGGGAGATAGGATGGAAAATATGAAATGAAGTTTCTCGCCCTGTTTCTCAGAAAAATTTGGTGAGGGGGAGCAAAGTGAGGGTTCAAGGGGGAGTGGAATTGCTGTAGTCAGGATGTGCATGGGTTCCAGCTCTGTTCACTGTCTTCTCTATTTCAGTCACACATAGGTAGCCAGAGTCATGAGGGTGAATTTTAGATGCCGCAGTTGATTTCCTCTTCCTGGCAGCAGTGAACTGTTATATCCTCTCCCTGCTCCCAGCTGTGTCTTCCCATCTCCTCCCTGGCACAGGTCCTGGTGCTTGGCAGACATTGTGCTGGGAAGGTGCACCTTGATAACCTGCCAGGAGCAGGTTTGGTGTATGTGGGGAGGTGGCTCAGCACAGGCTCTGCTGAGCACCGGAGCTGTGGCAAAAGAGGATAAATGGGGGGAACATGAGAGAGGGGACCAGCTCCTTTTGGCACCCTTTAGAATGGTTCACTCTACAGCTGTCATTTATACTAAGACCAATGATTTTTGATGTTTATGCTTTTCACTTGAGGGGAAAAGTAGTTTGAGGGCAGTCAAAGCTGGAAAAGTGCAAAATGGAAAGTCGATGCATTTACTGCTAGCACCTTTGAGACCATTCATACAGAGAAAAAGCTTCTAGATAAGGCAAGAAGTTTTGCCTTTGGATTTTGACCCTCACTCCAGGTGAGGTGGAAGAAATTCAGTTCCTTGCAGATCCTTGCAGAGTCAGTGATGAAAGTGAGCAGCAAAGGTGTAGTTTTGCTGAGATTGAAAGCAGCCAAGTGAGGAGCTGGGATGTGGGGAAGAGGAGAGGTGGGGGTGTTTGTGTGGCCCTGCCTGTTTGTGTGGCACTGGGCAGTGCTGGAAGGGAGCTGCCCGAGGTCTGGAGGAGCACAGCCTCATGCATAGGGGCTCCTTGGTGTCAGCTCTGCTGATGAGCTCAGTCAATGTTCCTTTGCTTTCAGCAGTTTGCCATCCCTGCTCGTGCAGAGGGTGCTGGGCACTGGCAGGGCTGTCTGTCAAACTGCCCAGGAGCTGGGAGCAGAGGACAATCCCCAGTGTTGCTGGGAGCCTGGAGGAGCAGAAAAAACAAAGGGAAGCTTGATGATGGGGTCAGAGCTCTTTACTTAACTTGAACCATTGGCTCAACATTCCAAGTCCACAGTTCAATAAAAAATTCCTGAAATGAAAACCAAAAGCTCCAAGAATATTAGGCACAAAAGGTGCTATTTCATAGTTAATAACTGTTTAAATTGTTATAATTTGTGAAAAATGAGGTTATTCTTTTGTTAAAATTTTAAAGTTTAGTAAATGGCAATAAGAGATAAAGACAATAAAGTAAAGTTCTTATGCCCAGGCGCTTGGCATTCAGCCAAGAGCACACCTACTGTGCTTGGAGACACTTTTAAAATACTTTTTCTATTAGATTAGCTTATTGCATATTTATAAATTAGTATGCATATTAAACTTCTTTACAGAACTATTTTGCATTTTTTAGGAATTGTTTAATATGGCTGTTCTTTGGGTTTGCTTTTTCAGAGCATGTGTATTTCTTGGTTGTGGTTTTAGTCTGTCAGAAGGCAGGTGCTGATAGTTGGTGGCAGGTGCTGATAGCTGGCAAATCAGTAGCAAGGGTCTTTATTATATGTTTACTGGATGTTATTTCAATCAAGTAGGCAGTTTTATTATAACTATATCAACTATTTTACTACTGTGTCTAAGTTTAGTTAACAGCAAAAAAAATTATATCTATAGTAAAGTATACTTTATAATAAACTTTATAGTATAAAGTTTATATTTTATAAGTAACTATAAGTATATAAGTTTAGTTAGCAAAAAAAATAAAAACTACATCTTTATGGTAAAGTATACTCTAAAATAAACTTTTTAGTAAAGTTACTTTAACTTTATACTTATAGTACGTATTTCAATATTTGCGAAAAGCCAATATTATAAAAAAAACAACAAACCTGTGGCTCCCTTGGAACAATCAGACCTTGTCCAGCCAGCTGTTGCCTGTCCTGTGTGGAGCAATCCTCTCACCTTGCACAAGGACTGTCACGGGTCACTTCAACGAGCCAGGGTTGTTGTCTGCATGGGGACATCTGCCACAAATGCAGTGCAGGTAGGAACCTGAATGAAAACAGATGAGCCTTGACAGAGAAATGATATGTCACAGGATGTCCCAGAGCTGGCAAAGGTCAATCTGTCTCTTCTATGTCCTGTTGTTGTTTGATCCTATGCCTGGCTGATGGAGAGGAGGGACACGGCATGGGTTCACTGTGCAGGACATGACAGAGCTTTTTGATGGCCTGAAATTGGGAGAAACTCCTCTGCCACCCAAATGAACTCAATGAATTTGTCAATAAGCCCCCATCTGCCTTGGAGAGCAGATTAGGAGCATCTTCTGAGAGCTCTAATTATCCCTTCC